>CM030361.1:81606246-81811246 GCA_017893485.1 Hemerocallis citrina
CTTTGAAGTAGGATTATGAAGTAACCTTGATGTTTATTGGTTTGTATATTGCAATATTATTTGTCAGTAGCTCGGGATACAAAAATAGTATTGTGAATCTACATCAGTAGTGAATCGGAAATTCCTTGCTATGTGGGACTTGAGCATAAGAGATTTCTTTTTTGATTTGGAGTCTAACATAAGTAGCAATTCGTTTTCTAACTGCATGAGTTACGGTTAACGCCTCAAACTGCATGAGTTAGTTCATCTTTGTTTGTTTTTTATGTAGTTAACCATGTATGAATTTAAAAAAGAAAATTTGTTGTGATGTATACGTGAAGTGAAATTGCAACAAAGCAAATCAAGATACAATTTTGCAGCTACAAAAACCCGAAATACAGGGATTAAACATGGATTTGTCCATAAAAGCACGATCAAGCGAGTCAATTAAAGAATTTGCAATGATCTTTCAAAGCAGCAAATGCCCAAATATTCAAAAAAAAGCATAATCCGAAATTGCATAATAAAAAAAAAATTTCTAATCTAAAACAATTACTCAGTGAAGTATAATACAATCAGATCAAATATGGTAATTCAAAAGCAATTAAATGGAAGTGAATGTTATTGAGTTATGAAAGCATAATCCGAAAAAAAAACATAATTAAAAATTTGAAAAAAAAAACATAATTAAAAATTTGAAAAAAAAACATAATCCGAAATTGCATTAAAAAAAAACATTCACAGTTTTTTTTTTGTTGTTGACATACCTAGGTAAAAAAAAAGAGAGAAGAAAGAGAAAGAATTATGAAAAAGGAGAAAAGGGGGAAGAGAGAGAGAGAGAGAGAGTAATAAATGAAGGAGTTATTTTGTTTTGGGGGGAAAATTTGAATTGGGGGGGGGGGGGAACATTTGAGAGGGAAAATGTCTTTTGGGAGCAAAAATCTAGACCGTTGATTTTCTTCCAAATGAATAAGAGCCACTTGATAGCTTTCTTTGTGTTTTATTATATAGATGTCTAAATAAGTAATCATATATCATGCAATGATGTCCACCGTGTGCCCCACTGTTATGCTCATACTACCCCAAAGCCCCCAACCAAGTTGCTAAATATTTTTAATTGAATACTTTATCATTATATTAATTGGTTCTTCTAGACTATTTTTGCATAGGGTTTAGACATCCTAAAATGTATTTGATTGTTAACTCTATTATCCTTCTACTTTAGTTTGATTCACCTCCACCACGGTGCTGTTCAGATGAAAAGGAAGGTTGTTGAACGCAATTTGTCGTAATTTTGGAGAAATGAAATCAATAGATGATTTTGTTACACTTCAGTAATTGTAAAACTTATGATTTATCTTTTAGTTATATCATGTAGGAAGCTTTGATCTCCTGACTATTGTTAAGTATATCTCCCTAAAATCGGTGTTTTTCTTAATTCTGTTACGGAAATTACCAGCTCGAAACATTTACGTGCATTATGCATATTTTTAACTGACAGCATCATAACTCATCTTAATTGCATAACAACTATAAATTTTATTTTTTCTTTCATATTGAATTCTCGTTGATCTTGTTGATTTATTTTAAGATTTTATTGAGTAGTAGATATTTCCCATCAATTTATTTGGAATTTCATGATCTGTAGGTTTGAATGATTCTAATGGTTACATATATGTTGAGGCTAATGGTGGCTTGAATCAGCAGCGAACATCGGTAGCTCCTTTTCCAGTCATTGATAAGCTCATTCAGCTACTTTTTTATTCAGTTTTATTGGATATTAAATTTCTAAACTGGATCTTGTAGCTTATACTTATTTTAATTCATTTTGTCATTTCTTTAGATATGCAATGCAGTTGCTGTAGCAGGCTATCTGAACGCGACTCTTGTCATCCCTAATTTCCATTACCACAGCATTTGGAAGGATCCTAGGTCTGCATTTTCTTATATATGTTTTGGTAATTTAAAGTTTTAAACTGCAAAAGTAATTAATATTGCTTTTGCCACATTCATATTGAATCATGTGAATTTAGTTTTGTTCTTCATGCCATTTATTCACTTCATCGGCTTCCTCTCATATTGGATTCTGACAAATTTAAAACAAATTTTAAATATAAGAGCTAGTAGCTAGTTGAGTGGGCATTCTTCTGATCTTATGTTGATTGTAAGAAAACTTTCAAAGGTTTTTCTTATATTGCACGATTCAGATATGTATTTTAGAAAATATATACAGAGAGAAAGAGAGAAAGAGAGAGAAACTTTAAAGTAGGTTTTTTTTCCACACGGGTCACTAACAAATGTTTCAATTCCATATACCTCACTCACAAATAGCTAATTCCATATGAGGTGGGATAAAAATGACCCAAGGCCCAGCCAGGGCCCGGGATTGCTTCCACTCAATAGCACGCCAGCTCAGCACCGGACCGTCACGACCTCGGAGCCGAGCCGATAACTCGCCCCCACGAAACCGGCCGCCTCGTTCCGACGATCCGCCACGACCTTCGGCCTCCGATCCTCGACAGTCCCGTGGTCCCCCCATCAGCCTAGTAAGGGATAAGGATGACCTGGCGCTACCTAGGCCATCCAATCCTCCCAGAGGCACAGGGACCCCACGATCCGCCACGTCAGCTCCAAAACCACCTAGGGCCTTGCCACGTCAGCCCTAAACCACCCATGGTACTGCCACGTCTGCCCTAAACCCCCTGGGCTTCTTGCCACATCAGGTCCATGGGCTTTCGGGTCCAAACCCGACCCCCAAACAGATCCAAACCCGGTTGGGATTATCTATAAATACCAGGCCCTCTCCCACCTTTACAGGTAATCAATCTTTACCACTTAAAACCCTAGTTACTGCTACTCTCTCTCAGAGACTAACTAGATCGTCGGAGGGTCTGCCACCGGGATCAACCCCGGTGTTCCAAGACCGTCTGCAGGTACGCGAGGCGAGGCATCCCAATCCGAGCCGATCCTCCAGTACCGAAGCGAGCCTCCCACTCACCGTCCGGCACCGCATCCTTCCACCCTTACAAATCGAGTCCGAACTCACACTTGGTGCACCCACACTCTCCCCAAAAACAAACCGCATCAGGTTGGCGCCGTCTGTGGGAAAAATTAATTGTTCGGTGCGGACGACAGCCCGAGCCTCGCCACCGACGGTCTCCCTTCGATCCGCTCTCCCATGGCTCCCAGGGCCCGGAGAGACGGGCCTCCTCTTCAGGACGCCCTCGACGGGATTCACGGATCAAACAATCCGGGGGCGAACCCCGGACCCCAACGGAGCGCACCTCACGCTGCCGAATCCGACCTTCGCCGGATCATCTAGAACCGAAGGGCCAGCCAGGCTAGGGGAGGGACCGCTTCCAACTCGGCCCCGAACCGTTCCAGGCCTGCGCCCGGGGAAAGGCCATCGACAATCAGCCGCATTGGCCAAATTCCGACGCCACAACCCGACCCTACTGACCATGGCGCGATCACCAGGGCCGAGTTCAGGAGCTTCGGGGACGAGATCATGGAGGCCCTTCACGGGGCGCCAAGGGCCGCGACGCTCGACCGACCCCGTTAAATAAGCGAGGGAAGGAGCTACACTCGTGACCCAACTCCCCCTGAGCGCACCGACGAGGTACTCCGACGCCTCCTAGAGATGGAGAATTGCTTTGAACGCATCGACGACGGGAATCCGAACCCCGTCCTAGGCCGAAGGCCTTCCCGGCCGCCATTCTCTGTCAACATCTTAGAAGCGGAGATCCCCCGGATCTTTCGGCCTCCACAGTTCGAAACTTACAACGGTGAGGGTGATCCAGCTGATCACATGGAGGGCTTCAAGACCCTCATGATGATTCACAGCGCTTCGGATCCCCTGCCGTGCCGAGCGTTCCCGGCCACCCTCCGGGGTCCGGCCAGGGAGTGGTTCTCCAAACTCTCCCCCAGCTCAATCTTCTCATTCAATCAGCTGGAAGCCAACTTCTTAGCCCACTTCGTCACCGGCAGGAAGGCCGAGAAGACGAGCGCGTCCCTGCTCGACTTCCGGCAGAAGGAGGGGGAGTCGCTCCGTGACTTCGTCAAGAGGTTCACAGCCGAGGCAAGATCCGTCTCTGCCTTCGACGCCGGGGACCTCGTGCTACGCAAGTTGTCCGTCTCCGACCCGACCAAGAAGAGGAAGTTGGCCCCCAACTGGGAAGGCCCATACAGGGTAGCCGAGGCTATACGCCCCAGCACGTACTGACTGGTGGATATGGAGGGTCGGGCGATCAAGCGACCCTGGAACGCCGAGCACCTAATGAAGTTCCTAGAAGAGCGGATATAGGTTTCCTGCTTGGCTAGTGTAAATAATGATTTTTGTAAACTTTCTTATGTAAAAGGCCATTAGCGGCCCTCTCTATAAGTATGAAAGAGATTCCTTTTTGTTAACTCCAAACGCCTCGGTAGGTCCGACCCAACGCCGGACAAAGGGATCGCTTTCTCAAAGCTGCGGCACCCGAGTCATCACTCCGGTGCCGGCCACCGAGGTCTCGGTAGGTCAGAACCGGCTCCGAGCCAAGGAGTCGCCTTAACGCCCCACGGCGCCCAAGAGGCCAAACCCGGTACCGATCCCCCACGGATCGACGGGTCCGACCCTCAACTCCACAGACAATCAATTAACAAATTCATCAGAGCAAAGAGTGGAAAGAAACCCCTTATTCATACTCCCTTATTACTTCTGAAAACGAACAAAGACCGTTACAGGACCACTCCACTCATCTAAACAGAAAGAAATTACTGGCTAAGAGACCTCTTAGGGCCCATCGGGTCCGACAGAGGGTAATCCCACTCCGACCGAACGGCTAGGAACCCTCTCCTCATCACGGTGGTCCTTGGACTTTGCCAAGGTCGACACGCCGATCACGGAGCTCTGGGCGTTAACCGGTCGAACACGCTCCAGAAACAGCAACGCCGAGGGAACCCCCTCCGTTCGCCGGCCTCCCGAGGAGGATCCCGTCCTCGTCCCAGACATACCCAGGTCCCAACATCGTCTTATAACGGTGTATCTCCATCTCCTTCTCCACGATGACGTCACGAAGGAGCCTCTCAGACGAGGGCCGCTGCACCGACGCACTCGACATGGTGTACCCCAGACCGGCGCTTCCGAGGTCCCAATCCACCATTGCCCTCTTCAGCCGGGTCGTCTCCGCGCTCAGAGCCTCGGACTTATCCCGATAATAGTTAAAGGCGGCATCCTGATCACGGGCCCCCTCGCGGTAGCGGACCGACGTGGCCTCCAGGACCTTGATTTTACTCCGGAGCCACGCCACGTCGGAGCGATGGGGATCCGCCTCGGGAAGAAGAGCCGTTACCTAAAAGAAAACCAACTACCACTCAAAACACATCGGCAAAAGGGTCCGGAAAGATCCGGGGTCAAAATACTTGGCCAATCATAAAATCCTTTTTTATATAAAATAAAATTCCATACAAAAATGCTGTGGCCAGTCCGCGGTTGGCAAATACAACAAAGAAGAGAAACAAGACAAAAACAGGGAGGCAAGCAGCCTAGTTCCCCACCTCTGCGTCGGCCGGATTCACAGGCGGGTCGGCGGCCGATCCGACAACCGGTCCTTCACGCACGTCCCCTTCGGGAGTCTTCGGCCGCGGCTCGACTTCCAAGTCATCATCGAGGCCAGTCAGGTCGATGGTCGGATAGAAGTGCCTCACGTGGCTTAGGGCCTTCTCATAGACCTCATTCTGGGCCGCAATTACAATGTCCTGGCCCGTCGTCGTCAATACCTCCTCCTTCGCAAACTTCTTCTTCAGGACGCCCACCTTCTTAACCCACTCGGCCTCCTTGGCCTCGATCTCGACCTTCAGTTGCTGCTCCCTCTTGTGCGAGCCCTCGAGCTCGATCTTCATCTCCTTCATCTCCTGCTGATACTTATCTGCCCGTCCTCGCTCCTGCTCCAAGGCCGCCTCGTAAAGGCTCTTCACCTTGGCCCCCTCCAGACAAGCCTGCGGCAACCAAGAACGGCTCAGAAAAAACTCGCTTCACGAAAAATTACAAGGGAAGGGGGTCGGCAGACTTACCAGTACGCTCGCCTGCGATAAGCGCATGAACGCCTCCTCCACAGTCTCGCCGCTCATATTCTCACGGTCCCGGGGAGTCGCCAGCTTCTCCACCACCTCGATGGCGTTAGGCCCGCGGGTTAGGCTGTCCCCCTCCCGTATCGACCAAGCCGGCGCCCACGGCCGCTGCACCTCCACCACGAAGTTCACTCCCTCGGCTCCGACCAGAGGGGCCTTCCCCTTGCTGCGATCGACCACCTTAGCCTGGCTCGGGCTCATCGGAGCGACCACCTCCTTGTCGACCTCCGAGCGCGTCCTCTTAGCCCTTTGGTCGCCCGGGGCCTCGGAGACGACCTGGGACGACTCTCTCGTCCTCTTCGCTTGGCCCCCCTTTCGGCTTTCTGCTTCTTCAGGGCGAGACTCCTAGCCTTAATCGATTCTGGGTCCATACCTGCAAGAAGACCCATTAAGGACAATGAGCTCGAAAGAACGACAAAACAAGAAAAAAGAAACGACTACATACTAGACACGGCTGGGCTCAGTCCGACGCTGACCAAATGACCCTCCGTCACCCTCGGCCAGCTGATGCTGTGCCCCAGACGGAGACGCTCGACATGTCTCCACTCCTCGACAGACAGATCCTTCTGCCTCGGCGCTTTGAAGTTTGGTTTGGAAAAGTTCCATCGGGTGGGGATGTCCCAAGGTTCCGCGCTCGGATCACGAAGTATTTCCGCTTCCACTCCTTAATGGAGTCCGGATGGCCGTGGACTATCTTCCCCCCGGCTCCGAGGAGAGATATAAAAGATCCCCTCGGACTCTCCCAACGAGCTGATCCCCAGCATCGCGCGGAACACATCCAACTGAAGCAGCACCTTCCTCTCCTCACAGAGCAACACGAAGCATACCATCTGCTTCCATGAGTTCGGTCCATACTGCATCGGGGCCAGAGACGCCCAATTGAGCACCTCCCGGATAAACGGATGGATCGGCAGCCTCAGCCCGGAACCGAATGCGTCCATAGGGAAGATGCAGTACCACTCCGGTAGTGGGTCGGTGGGACGGAGACCCGGGCTCGGTAACATCAGCTCGTAACCGGACCCAATATGGAAGGCCGACTGAACAACCTCCAGATCACCTGCCTCCAGGATCGTCGGCAGTGCATCCATCCTCACCTTCTTCCGACTCGGCGATGAAGGCTGCACCCCGTACAGCTCCTTGTCGGAAAGGTCGTCTGGATACCGCCTAATCGGCCTCGGCCGCACCGGTGACCCTGTCACTATATTTCGGACAGGGGACGTCTCCCTCGGACGGCTGGCCTTCGCCCCTTCTGCCTTGGCATCCTCTTCTTCTTGACCCCTGTATCTTCCGTAGGGATCCTCTTGGTGGTTCGGTGTGCCCACAGCACGCTGGGCAGCTCTTCTACCCACCGCCCCTTGGGGAAACTGTCGAGGCATTTCTTAAGTCCGTCGAGGATTTGCCTGTTTGCGTTCTCTGCTTGGCCGTTGGATTGGGGGTGGCATATAGCGGAGAAGCGTTGTTGGACGCCGATGTCTTCGCAGAATTTTTGGAAGTTTTGACCTGCGAATTGGGTCCCGTTATCCGTGATGAGGACCTGTGGGATTCCGAACCGGCAAATGATGTTTTTCGAGAAAAATTGCTGGGTTTGGCGCTCGGTGATGCTGGACAGTGGCTCGGCCTCGAGCCATCCATTTCGTGAAATAGTCGATGGCGACTATCAGAAACTTCCTCTGTCCGGTGGCTACGGGAAAGGGGCCCACCAGGTCCATACCCCACATGGCGAATGGTGTGGGACTAGCTAGGGATCGGAGGTTGGCTTGAGGGAGCCTCTTGATAGGGGAAAACCCCTGGCACGGGCCGCACCTCTTGACTAGCTCTTGGGAGTCTTGCAGCATGGTTGGCCAATAGTACCCCTGATTCAGGGCCTTCGAGCGAGTGATATGCTCCCCATATGGCATCCGCCGATCTCCTCATGAAGCTCTCTCAGGGCGTAACTAGCTTCGTCACTGGCGAGGCAACGGAGGTACGGCTTTCCGTCTGCCAGTGTGTACGAGCGTTTGAAGAGGACGTTGTCGATCATGACGAACCTTTCAGCTCGGATCCTGACCCTTCTTGCCTCGGCCCGGTCTTTAGGAAGCTCGGCATTGATTAAGAATTTTCGAATGGGGGTGGTCCAGTCGTCCGGGCTGGCGCCGCCTTGTACACACATCGCCTCTTGGTCTTGGTCATTGATGCTGGGCCTTAAGAGGATTTTGATGAGTACTGTTTGGTCGAGACCCTCGAAGGAGGAAGAGGCGAGTTTTGATAATGCATCTGCCTGGGCGTTCTCCCTGGGGACCCTAACGACCGTGGAGCAACAGAAGGAGGCTAGGAGTCGTCGGACCATAGCTAAATACTTTGCCATCCGGTCGTCGCAGGCCTCGTATTCTCCGGTGATCTGATTGACCACGAGCTGAGAATTGCTGAAGGCCCGAATTTGCTTGGCTCCGGCTCGGTGGGCTAGGGTCAGTCCGGCGATCATGCCTCGTATTCCGCCTCGTTGTTGGAGGTCGGAAAGTTGAGGCGGAGGGAGTATTGAAGGAGGAATTGGTCGGGGCCTCGGAGGATGATCCCAGTGCCACTCCCAGTTTTACAGGAGGATCCGTCGACATAGACTTCCCAGGTCGGATCCGACCCTTCGATATCGGGCGGCTCGGAAATGGTGCATTCGGTGATGAACTCGGCGAGGGCCTGACCTTTGATCGCAGTCCTCGGCTGATAGCCGATGTTGTACTGACTTAGCTCAATTGGCCACTTGACTAAGCGGCCGGAGTTCTCGGGCTTGTGGAGGACGGTTTTTAATGGCTGGTCGGTCAGTACTTGGATGGAGTGAGCTTGGAAGTAAGGGTGGAGTTTCCGGGCCGCCATGATCAGAGCATAGGCCACTTTTTCTATCTTTGCGTATCTCGTCTCGGTGGGGAGTAAGACTTTGCTTACATAGTATAACGGCCTCTGAACCCCGTCCTCTTCTTGGACGAGGACGGCGCTGAGGGCGCAATCCGAGGCGGACAGGTAGAGCCACAGCGGTTCGCCTGGCTCGGGTTTGCTGAGGAGAGGAGGGTTGGCGAGGTACTGCTTCAGCTGTTTGAAGGCCTCTTGCTGATGGGTGCCCCATTCAAAGCCTCCTTTTCCGCGCAGAGTTTTGAAGAAGGGGAGAGACTTCTCCCCCGATTTGGAGAGGAAACGACCGATGGCCGCCAACCTGCCCGTGAGCCTCTAAACTTCCTTGACATTCCGGGGCGGGGCCATGTCTATTATGGCCTGGATCTTCTCTGGGTTCGCCTCGATGCCGCGCTGGCTGACGATGAACCCCAGAAATTTTCGTGAGGAGACACCGAAGGCGCACTTGGCCGGGTTGAGCCTTATGTTGTGCCGTCGGAGGATTCCGAAGGCTTCCTCGAGGTCGGCGACGTGGTCTGGCCCTTCCCGGCTCTTGACGAGCATGTCGTCGACATAGACCTCCATGTTGCGGCCGATCAGGTCTTTAAAAATCCGGTTCACGAGCTGTTGGTAAGTGGCTCCGGCGTTTTTCAGCCCGAAGGGCATAACGCGGTAACAGAAGAGACCCTGGTCGGTGACGAACGAGGTCTTTGCAATATCCGGCGGGAACATCCGGATCTGATTGTACCCCGAGAAGGCATCCATAAAGGACAGTAGCTCGTGTCCCGAGGTCGCTTCAATCAAGGCATCGATGCTGGGGAGGGGGAAAGGATCTTTTGGGCATGCCTTGTTCAGATCCGTGAAGTCTATACAGATCCGCCATCCCTCGGTCGCCTTCCTAACCATGACGACGTTCGTCAACCACTCGGGGTAGCTGACCTCCTGAATAAACCGAGCGGACAAGAGCTTGTCCACCTTCACAGCTTGCTGCCTCTCCGGGGCGAATTTGCGCCTCTTCTGGGCGACCGGCTTGGAGCCCGGGATGACGCTCAGCCGATGCATGATCAGGTCTTCGGATATCCCGGACATGTCGGAGGCCTTCCAGGCGAATAGATCGACGTTGCGGCGGATGCAGTCAATTATGTCTGACTTCAAATCTCTGGAGAGCGAGCGGCTCACCCGGAACCATTTTGACTTGTCTGCAGTCCCGAACGGGACCTCCTCCAGCTTGTCGGCTGGCTCAGGATCGGAACCGTCCTTCTCGGACCCGAGCTCGACGGCGTCGAGGGGGAAGACGCCCTCTCCGACGGCGGTCATGTAGCAGGACCGCGCCGCCTCTTGGTTGCCGCGGACAACACCAACCCCTTGCTCGGTGGGGAATTTTAATTTCAAGTGGTAAGCCGATGGTACCGCTTAAAGGGAGCACAGCCCGGGTCGGCCGAGTATGGTATTGTACGCCGCCTTGACGTTCACCACCATGAAGTCCATAGATTCGGTCCGCCTGATAGGAGCCGAGGCCGCTGTGACATCAAGAGTCACAATCCCTTCTATGACGACAGGGACACCGGAGAACCCGTGCAAGGTGTATCCGGCCGGCTTGAGTTTGTCTCTGGGCAGCTTGAGATTCTCGAAGGCTTCGAGGAAAAGGATGTTGACCGAGCTGTCGTTGTCGACGAGGATCCGGCGAACCTCAAAATTCGCCATGTGGAGGCAAATGACGAGGGCGTCGCAATGAGGAAGGCGGACGCCTTCGAGGTCCTCGCCGGAGAAGGAGACAAGTAGCGGTTGTACGCGGGGCGAGGGGAGGTCTTGGACAGCGTTCACCTCTCGGATGAATGCTTTCCGCGAAGTATTCGACTCTCCCCCCATCGGTCCTCCGTGGACGCAATGTAAAATGGCTTGTCCTTCTGCTTCCTTGGGATCGGGATCCCGCTCCTGGCGGTGGTTCGGAATATGGGTCGGAGGCGAAGGCCACCGGTTCCTCGTATCCCTCCGATCCCGTTGGCTTTCTCTGGTGAACTCGCGGAGGTACCCTCGGGAGATGAGAGCTTCGATCTCGTCTTTCAGGGCACGACATTGGTCGGTTTCGTGCCCATGATCCCTATGGAAGCGGCAGTAGAAGCGTTGGTCTCGCTTCTTGTTGTTGCTTGGCCGGGGAGGAAGTCGGACAAGGCCCTTGTCTTCGATTTCTAAGAGGATGGCGGACACGTTCTGTGTCAAGGGAGTGTACCTTTCGAAGCGAGGGACCGGAGGTACCCTCTTCATGCCGACTCCTTCCTTTGCCGCTTTTCTGGCAGGTTCGACCTCGTCGACCCTGCGTTTGCCCTTTCCTGCGACTTCTTTGCTGCCCTCTGGGTTAAGAGCTTCTTCAGCTCGTATGTACTTCTCGACTCGGTTAAGAAGGTCGGGAAAGTCCAGGGGTGGCTTCTTTGCCAAGGAGACCTTCAGCTGGTTGTGCCGGACATTGTGTCGGAAGGCGGCCGAGGCGACCCCGGCGTCGAGGACAGAGACGGATCTTGCCTCGGTTGTGAACCTCTTGACGAAGTCACGGAGCGACTCCCCCTCCCTCTGCCAGAGGTCGAGCAGGGACGCGCTCGTCTTCTCGGCCTTCCTGCTGGTGACGAAGTGGGCCAAGAAGTTGGCTTCCAGCTGATCGAATGAGAAGATTGAGCTGAGGGAGAGTTTGGAGAACCACTCCCTGGCCGGACCCCGGAGGGTGGCCGGGAACGCTCGGCACAGCAGGGGATCCGAAGCGCTGTGAATCATCATGAGGGTCTTGAAGCCCTCCATGTGATCAGCTGGATCACCCTCACCGTTGTAAGTTTCGAACTGTGGAGGCCGGAAGTTCCGGGAGATCTCCGCTTCTAAGATGTTGACAGAGAATGGAGGCCGGGAAGGCCCTCGGCCTAGGACGGGGTTTGGATTCCCGTCGTCGATGCGTTCGAGGCGATTCTCCATCTCTAGTAGGCGTCGGAGTACCTTGTCGGTGCGCTCAGGGGGAGGAGTTGGGTCACGAGTGTAGCTCCTTCCCTCGCTTATTTGACGGGGTCGGTCGAGCATCGCAGCCCTTGGCGTCCCGTGAAGGGCCTCCATGATCTCGTCCCGGATGCCCCTGAACTCGGCCCTGGTGACCGCGCCATGGTCAGTAGGGTCGGGTTGTGGTGTCGGAATTCGGCCAATGCGGCTGATTACCGATGGCCTTTCCCCGGGCGCAGGCCTGGAACGGTTCGGGGCCGAGTTGGAAGCAGTCCTCCCCCTAGCCTGGCTGGCCCTTCGGTTCTGGATGTCCGGCAAAGGTCGGATTCGGCGGCGTAAGGTGCGCTCCGTTGGGGTCCGGGGTTCGCCCCCGGATTGTTTGATCCGTGAATCCCGTCGAGGGCGTCCTGAAGAGGAGGCCCGTCTCTCCGGGCCCTGGGAACCATGGGAGAGCGGATCGAAGGGAGACCGTTGGTGGCGAGGCTCGGGCTGTCGTCCGCACCGAACAATTAATTCTTCCCACAGACGGCGCCAACCTGATGCGGTTTGTTTTTGGGGAGAGTGTGGGTGCACCAGGTGTAAGTTCAGACTCGATTTGTAAGGGTGGAAGGATGCGGTGCCGGACGGTGAGCGGAGGCTCGCTTCGGTATTGGAGGATCGGCTCGGATTGGGATGCCTCGCCTCGCGTACCTACAGACGGTCTTGGAACACTGGGGTTGATCCCGGTGGCAGACCCTCCGACGATCTAGTTAGTCTCTGAGAGAGAGTAGCAGTAACTAGGATTTTTAAGTGGCAAAGATTGATTACCTGTAAAGGTGGGAGATGGCCTGGTATTTATAGATAATCCCAACCGGGTTTGGATCCGTTTGGGGGCCGGGTCTGGACTCGAAAGCCCATGGGCCTGACGTGGCAGGAGGCCCAGGGGGTTTAGGGCAGACGTGGCAGTACCATGGGTGGTTTAGGGCTGACGTGGCAAGGCCCTAGGTGGTTTTGGAGCTGACGTGGCAGATCGTGGGGTCCCTGTGCCTTTGGGAGGATCGGATGGCCTAGGTAGCGCCAGGTCATCCTTATCCCTTACTAGGCTGATGGGAGGACCACGGGACTGTCGAGGATCGGAGGCCGAAGGTCGTGGCGGATCGTCGGAACGAGGCAGCCGGTTTCGTGGGGGCGAGTTATCGGCTCGGCTCCGAGGGCGTGACGGTCCGGTGCCGAGCTGGCGTGCTATTGAGTGGAAGCAATTCCGGGCCCTGGCTGGGCCTTGGGTCATTTTTATCCCACCTTAATATGTGATGTAATTGTTAATTATAATTGTTGGAATATTTACCATTTCTTTCATATTTAAATTATTATATAGGGGTTGTCATATTAGTTGGTCTATATTCTCTCTGTGGGATTTTTTATATCCGTATTTGATTATATTAGGTTAGAAGGCTTTCTTTATGTCCAAATTTTGTAAGCCTATATATAGATCTCTTGTCTCTCATTATGTATATCAAAAACATCAACAATAAATCAATAATATTTTATTTTCTCCAATATTTTATTTTACTACAATATTCAAAGCAAGCCCAGCGAGCTTTTATGAGGAAACCTCGAATTCGAGCTTCTTGAGCTTATTTACAGCGCCAGGATATATTCTGGTACATATGTATATATATATTTAATTAGCTTAGTTAAATGAACCACTTTAGATCAATTTCACTTATGTAGTACGGTACCTAAACAAACTTAACTAAACATGGGCCTAATCGAGGTGAGCTCGAGCCTGATCGATCTGTAATCAAACCCGAGTACGAACACAAGCCCAGCTCTTTTCTCATGTCTTTCATTTATTTAGAAAAACATAAAATTTCATTCAAGCTTGTTTATATATTAATCAAATGAGTCTGAACAAAATTTTATCAAACCGAGCCCAACCCGAGCTTCCAGCTCACGAGCTTATTTTACTGCCCTGGGGTGAGGTAGTATATATATGAAATAAACTTGTATAAACTGGTTCAAAACAGTGAAATATCATTTGATTAACATCTTTTACCAAATTTGCCTACAATCTAGGGATGTAACTGTTTGGATGTAAGTATTATTGTTTTTGAATTTGTTTTAAGTACATATGTAATAAACTGTAGAAGCTGGTTCCAAACAGTGAAATATCAATTGATTAATCTCTTTTACCAAATTTGCCTACAGTCTAGGGATGTAACAGTCTGGATGTAAGTATTATTGTTTTTGTATTTGTTCTCTTTTTGCAAATACAGATTAGGCCCGATTGGGAATAAGAATTTTGTTTGGATTTTTAAAATTAATTCGATATCCATATTTAATGAAATGAATATGAACCTATGTGTCAAAGTGATATATTGCTTCATTTTTTACTAGAATAGGCCAAACTTGGCCCATACGGTCTTGGCTTTGGCCTAGATCAATATGCGACTCTAGTCCTATTCGCCCATCCGTGCCTTCACTAAACTAGTTCACTGTCTCCTAAAACAATGTCATACTAGGCGTGTCAACTTTGGATCTTGATTTGGGATGCATTAATACCTTTCTTTACTACCAACTAAAAACTGCAACAAATGGATAAAACAGAAATTTATAAGTTGAGAAGTGACATATTGATACTTTGTGTAAGATTCAGAGATAGATTAGAATACTTGATTGGCTTGATTATAACTGAGTACAATGTCATCTATATATAGGAGAGAAATAAAGAGTAAACTATTACATATTCCGATATGGGACTAAACCAATATAATATCTAACATCCCCTCTCAAACTCACGGTGGGTCGAACAATGTGAGTTTGTCCACCAAGTATCGAAATGTCTGACAGTGTGAGATTTGGTGAAGTCTGTTGTCTGATGTGAAGAGGTCATAGAATGAAGTGAAATGGTCTCTGTCTTAAAATGCTCACGAACATAGTGGCAATCAATCTCTATGTGCTTCGTCTGCTCATGAAAGATTGAGTTGCTTGCAATATGCAAGGCACTCTGGTTACTGTAAGGCAATCCAGTTATCACAATGAAGAGTAGCTTATATAAGAGTGACACTCATATATGATAATAGTCACAAAACATGAATAGTCTCTCTGGTGGTAGCTCCATCGCTCTGTACTTAGATTCTGTGGAAGAACATGCAATAACTGTTTGTTCGTGCTTCGCCATGAGATCAACGAATCACCAAGAAAAATACAGAAACCTGTGGTAGACCGTCTGGTAGTAGGTTCACCCGCCCAATCTGAATCAGAATATGCAGTAAGCTCCAATTTAGATGAAGATATGAATAATGACCAAGTGATAGTGCCCCGAAGATATCTGAGGATCCGAAGAAGAGCACTGTAGTGAACTGATCGAGGGGCTGAAACAAACTGGCTGACAATACTGACTGCATAAGCAATATCGGATCTGGTCATGCATAAATAGACAAGTTGTCCAACAATCTGCATGAATCTAGTGGAATTGGGAAGGAGCTCAATATTTGAGGGACAAAGCTTCATGTGAAGCTCTTAGAGAGTATCAGTTGATCGACTGTCAGAGAGACATGTAGCAGAGATAATGTTTGATGTGTATTTATGCTGACAAATGAGTATCCCCCAAGATCTGTGGGCAATCTTTAGACCCAGAAAATAGCGTAGTCTGTCAAGATCCTTCGTATGAACTGCTGGTGAAGGTACCTCTAAGTGGATGCAATGCCTGCAGTCATCCCCAGTAATAATCATATCATCAACATATAGTAGTAGAAGTAATCTCCCTTGCGGTGTTGACCGCATAAACATAGAGTGGTCCTGAGAACTCTGACTGAAACCGGCTTGTGTGATGGCAAAAACACTCAATCCAGGCTCGAGGAGAGTTTCTGACCATATATACATGACAAGGTGTGGGAAGGCCAAGAGGAGGCTACATGTAAACAACCTTATATATGGTTCTATGAAGAAAGACATTCTTCACACCCATCTGGTATAACTACCACCGATGGATGGTTGCAACGGCAAGGAGAGTGTGAACTATAGTCATCTGTGCAACTGGAGCAAAAGTTCCATTATAATCAATCGGGAGGCAGGTGATGGGGCTGGTCGGGGTGCAGCAAGGGAGGTGGCTGCAATGGAGTTTTGGGTGTAAGGAGGAAGATGGTGAAGGTAGTGATGATGGAGATGATGAAGAAGGCAGCAAGTAGCAATGGGGGAGGATAGCTGTGGTGGAGATGAGATGCGATGGTGTCAGGTTGATGTTGGGGAAGATGAAGGTTGGCGACTGTGAAGAAGGAGAAGGGGGGCGACTCTGAAGAAGGAGAAGGGGATTAGGTTAATAGATGATTAGGTGACGGGGAGGTGGTGTCAGGATTTGTTGGGTTTGGGTTTCAGTGGAGGTTGAAGATGAAGGGGAAAATGATGAGTAATTAGAAAAAGGGAGAATGATGAGTAATTAGAAAGAGGGATTGGGGTTTGGGATTTAAGAGGGATTAGGGTTTGGGATTTAATAGGGATTAGACATGGAAGAGAGATTAAGGATTAGGGATTAGGGTTTTAGAATTTGAGTTCTGATATCATGTTAGATTCAGAGATTGAAAAGAATACTTTATTAGCTTAATTATAACTGAGTACATTGTCTCCTATATATAGAAGAGAAACAAAGAGTAAACTAATACATATTCCGATATGGGACTAAACCAAATATAATGTCTAATATAATATCCATAGACATAGTAATCTGAAAACTTAGAATGGACTTAAATGAACTTAAAATAGTACTAATACCAATAAAGTAACATGAACTTAAAACTCTACATGCTTTTTATGCTTAAAACAATGTGCTGTAGGCTGGCTTAAAACAGTGAGCTTAGGCACTACGCCTTATAGATTGTCCCATTGATCATGACCATGTTGTGCTAGTATTTGCACAGGCCTGATCCAATATTGATTCAACACTAAAAGCTAAGCAGTTAAAATCGGAATTAATCGCCGATTAATCAGTAATTGATCTAGGTTCGATTAGTTCCTAAGGTGATCAATCTGTAATTGGACCTAGAACGATTAGTTCCGAAAACCAATTTTTAACTGCTTAGCCTAAAAGTTGAGGCCCAAACCAAAGTTCTCCAGGAGTGAGAATTGCTTTGGTATTTAGAATGAAAATGGGAATCTGGCATGCTACCCTTCCTAAAACATGGTAATTTAAGGGTAAGGTTCTTTGGATCGCTAAATCATTAGGACATAAATTTACCTTAAATATGGAAGGATTTTATATATAGAAATTCAAAGTTGTTGTGCATACAGATTATATATGTAATGTTCTGTATAGACACTGACACACTTAAATAGTTTGATTAATTAAATGAGTGAACTATGTATCTCCTTTTTAATAATTGAAAGACTTTGATTATGTGCTGTGTATTCCACCATATTAATTTTGTTATTGGTTAAATAATCAAAATAAATGCAACATAAGTCACAAAATGAATATACGATTGCTATCGAAGAAAATATTCAGAATGTTCATTTCATTCACTAAAAATGTACCAAGACATGGAATGTCTGGTGTATAAGGTTGTGTTATATGCAGTGGCAGATGCAGAATTTTTTCTGGACGGTGCAAAACTGTTCAATAAAATAAAATAATCCTTACCAATGACTAAATAAATACTATTCAAATTAAGTACTTCTCTGTGAATGACATAAAATTACAATACATATCGATATATTTTGATATTTTGATTTTTTTTGACAATTACATTAGTCTTGTTGATTTTATGATTGCATTATTGTTGACACTATGCATTTCAATGAATTTAGTAAAGTTATCACCACTATGCATTCAATGTATTTAGTAAAGTTATCATCCATCCAGCTCCTCAATTCATGATACTATATGGATTGACCACCAACTAAATTTTTAAAAAAACCCATGTTTCTAACAAAAAAAAGAAAAGAAAAAATAACAAGGAACCCACCTTTTTTTATTTTATATTTATTTTTTAAAGGAAAAAGGAGGATAAAGCTTGAATTCAAAAGAAATAAAGGAAGAAGAGAAACAATGCGTTTGTCGAGTAGCTGAAATTGATGGTTTCTTTAAGGCTCTCTTTAGATTTAGCAATATGTAATTGATAAGTTTCACAATTTATGAGAATAAATTTCATAATAATGAAATATTGGGGGTGCCATTTGCAAATGGTCTTAATCTAAATTCCTGATTTTTTTGTGTTTTTTTTGCAAGTTAAAAATAGTATAAACGAAAATAAATATGATATGGTCAGGGCTTGAAACCATGGCCTATTAGATTAAAATCCAACTCAGTAACCAGATGAGACGAGTCAACTATTGTTAACTATAAGTCTATAACTAGTACATCTGTGTTTTAGTTCTTCAGTGGGTGTAGGAAAAGATTGGCCGCTGGCCACCCCTACTCCTAAGACCTGTAAAAATTCATGGGGTGCAGCTGCACCCACCTGCACCCCCCGTCTCCTCCCCTGGTTATATACCACATTAACTCATACCCGAACTAGTGCGGAGTGGTATTAGCATACTTGAAAATTTGTGCCTCCCACATGCTGGTATGGTGGCACAAGCTCATTTCCACCCTTATATGCACTCGGATCAGAAAGGTTGCTAACTAGATTGCAAGGGCAGATGATTGAAAATTTAATAGAATAAGAATTATGTTTGATAAATAAGAAAAATCATGTTAGGTTTGGGATGAAGGCTTTGTTGCTGTATATAAAATCATCTTAACAAATTTATCATGATTGTACATGATCCTCTTGTATACTGCAACATGCTGAACATTTATTTACATCAGTTATTGTTACTATTTGGATAATTAAGATAACACAACTATCTTTATTTTTTAAAGGATGGACATCAATTTTTATATGTCAAAAGGAAGTTACGTAATTGGATATTCTGATTGGGTTATTTGTATCCTTTTACATTTCTACTTGTACTGTGGAGGCAATGATTTGCCACATCATGTGCTTCTACTTTGCAAAGTTACTATTTAAAGATACTTCACTAATTCGGCAATACCACGATTCTACATCTTAATTCCATTGAAATTAAACCAAGAGGCCAATGAACAAAGTATGCTAATTTGATCATCGATACTTAATTCTTTTTTTTTCTCCTCTCTCTCTCTGTCTAAATTAAAATCCATAGAATTGGTAATCTCTATTACTTATTCTTTGTAAATTAGCAATAAATCTCTTGGCCTCCATATTGTTGTTGTAAAGGACTTAAAAGCAGATTAGAGATGTGCATGTACATGAATCAATATGCACGCAAAGACATATTTTGTTTGCCCAGCGAATATTCTCGTTTTTGATATACTATCGCATATTTGGGTGTCTAGCTTTAAAGTCAGTTATGTCATTACAGTGTGTAGCGCCCCGATTTCTGTATACCGGAACTCATGACACTTACCCAGAATCTTTACTTCAGTGAGTACACAACACAGGAAACCACAGAAAATTAAAAACTTTTACTACAGTATCATAATGTACAATGTAATCTTACATATAATTTACATCATGAATTACACAATAAATTACATTCTACAAGGAACTATATCCTCCACTTGGATACTTCCCGCAGCTTGAGTCCCCTGCTTCACGATCAGCAATCCTGCAACTAACAAACTGTGGGTACGTCAGTTGAATGCAACTGACGCAATGCAGATGAAATCCGCGATCTCCAAAACCTCAACAACCAAATTTGATGCAAATAAAAAATGTGAAGTCAAACCACAAGTGTTGGTGTATGTCATGATCTAGATTCTATTGCACAAACTCGAAATGTACATGATGCTCCTACTCTAATGCAAACTTGATTTGAAAATATATGCATCTCATACTACATACTCCCTAAATCGAGTTCGTGTTCTCCAGATGATAGGAATCGATCTCTCGCCATGCATCTTACTCTTGTACTCATTGTTTCTGACATTCATCTACTGAGTGATAGAGTCTGCAGTTTATGCGGTCCACCCCCGCGGCTACAATCGGATCATGATCCATTCCACTCCGAACAGCAGTGATCACTCTGTTCATTCAGATCAGTGATTCCTTCTCCACTCCGCCAGGATCAGTGGTTTCTTTTCACTCTCGGTCAGGCCGGTGATCATTCAGCTCTGCCGGAATCAGTGATTCCTTTCCACTCTTGTCCCTACCAAAATTACAATGAACATAAGGAGAATCAGTAGGGCCACCCCTACTCCGCCAAGAGACTTAAGAGTTACACTCTTGCTCCTTGTTCGTATGGATAACTCAGAACATAAACGGAATCTTAAGGGTCCATCACCTAAGTTCCGACATGATTTGTGACTTGCGTCCGCATCCCACTCTTATCACTAAATCCCAGAAATTAACAGTGGAGATAATGTCGCACGTGTCTCAGACGAGACGCTGCCACACGTGTTTCCTTGACAGGTGAGTATACGCCCAACTAGTGCCTATTCTTATAGACGATAGTCACAAGACTTAGAACTAGCATACCCCACCGATCTCATCTTCCTCGACAATAAATCCGGCCAATTCATCCATCCTCTCATTCCAAGAGTAAGGCAACTAGATGAAACTCTCAGATTACTAATCAACTAGTCCCAACTAAGGCCCAACTTGGCCTCCAATTGAACAAAAACCATCAACACTTCGGAATGGTAGACACCATATTACAAATTGACTATTAACGAGCTCTTTTTGAACTCGTACCAAAGGTTATTCGAACCCAAACAATACCAACTTGCACACAACCTACAACACCATTTATCACATATATGCACTTGTACAAACTTACACAAACATGACATCAACACCTCATAGGGAATCATAATTATGTGAATTTCCTACACTACGTTGTCTCTCTCAAGGTCTTGAACTAGGTCTTTAAATCCTTTCACACCAAGTTGTTTCACATATGGGTATGCTCACACAATGTCAAAGAGTTAATAAACAACATTTCTAAGATTATCAAGAGGTCCTAGAAGTGATGATAACTTACATGCTCCAAAAACAGCAAATTCAAACCCAAAAATGCAATTCTTGCAACTTCTAAAAATCATTAATAATCACCTACTTCTCGGAATTTCGATATTTTAGATTCTAAAGAAAGGTCAGTGAGTCTACTACAATTTCTTAGTTGGAAGTTCTCAAAATACTTCATTTAATAGGCCAAAATAATTAATAACCGTG
The DNA here is from genome assembly GCA_017893485.1 of Hemerocallis citrina. Taxonomy (NCBI): domain Eukaryota; kingdom Viridiplantae; phylum Streptophyta; class Magnoliopsida; order Asparagales; family Asphodelaceae; genus Hemerocallis; species Hemerocallis citrina. The sequence goes on from CM030361.1 coordinate 81,627,339, forward strand.
AGGTGTACAAATTTTCAGCAACTAATAAAACTGTGAACCAGTTGCAATTTCGGATTTTATTTAAATAACAAATGATGTCCAAAATTCATAAAATTGGGTGAGCATGTTCTAGACACATACATGTATCACATATAAATATTTCAACTTGAAATACCACATAGTTAGAGAGATGAATTTTTGAAGTAGAAGTAGTAAACATGGCAAATTGCAGCTCGTACCAACAGTGCTATCAGATTTTATTAAAATAGCAAATATTATCCAAAAGTTATTGAATTTTGTGTTGATTCTTGGTTTTGATGACTACAACACAATGCAAAGTTGTACTATCACTTATATATATTGCAGGGTGTATCAAGATCAATACCATGGTGCAATACACAAAGGTAAAGTTAATCCAATGAAGCTTTCCAGAGAATTGATCAATCCACAAAGAGCTTAGGGTCTGTTTGGAAACATTTAAGTTGGAGAATGGAAATGAATGGAATGAAAATGAATGGAGAGGAATGGAAAGAAAGGGAAAGGGATGAATTAACTTTATAAGTTGTGTGTGTTTGGCAACTGGTGGAATGGAATTGGCTTTTTTTTGTTTCCAATCCTTAGTCTTATTTGGCAAACACTGGAATACTATGGATTACAGCATTTTATAAAACCTATGTTCTTAGGGAACCTATGTTTTTAAACTACACAGTTCATTGTTTCCCGTAGCTGAAAAAGCTCCACACTAGTAAACAATTTACACTGGAGCCTTCGCAAAAGATAACATGCATACCAAAAAGAATTTCAGCTGCCAAAATGAACTTTGTATACAAATTGTTAGAACCTTGGGAGAACAAGGAATCCGAAGGAAGATAAATTGCGGTGATCAGAAAAGAATTTTGTATCCGGGGGCAGAACCTTTGTTGAATATATAGAGCAATGAGAAATCAGCAACACAGAAATTTGTGACCGGACGACTTTTTACAACTAATGTTTTTTTTAAAAAAAATCATAAACCAGGAAAGTAATGTTAAGTGTGTAACATTTTTATAAGTTTATGTGTCTTGTCAACTAACTAACAATGACTAATTGTCACTCACATAAACTAATGTAATGTAGAGAACCAAATTAATATTTGCAAACAAGTAGACAATCTTGACCTTTTATTTGACACATACTCATTCTAGTAAATAGAAGGTATCCCGTCAGAAAACTATAAGTTGACTGTATTTGTGTGTGAGAAACAAACCTGCCAAAGCGCAAAAGATGCATGACAACAGCAATAGTCAAACTCAATTCCCTGACCAATTCTGTTAGGGCCACCACCCAAAATCAAAACCTTTTTCTTCGGAGTGGGAGCAGACTCGCATTCATCTGTTTGGCTTGCCAGGCGGCTGAAGTCGCTATCATCTGTTTGATGCTTACCCTTTATAAATCGGTTGAAGAAAGGTTTACGCGCGCTATCAAAGGATGAAATCGGTTGAAATCAGTTGATTCTCCATTCCTTAACTCAGCTTTCCGAGGGGGGTGGAGTCGGAATAGAAATCGGTTGAGATCTTTCTCTAGGGAATGAAATTTAGTTGTTTCCTTTGTTTTCTTTTTCAAAACAAACATGTCGTGGAATAGGATAAGATGGACTTATCCACAGTATTCCATTCCTTTCCCTAATTTTTTGGGTTCCCAAACACGCCCTTAGTTCAAGCCACATTGATCAAGCAAGCTTCAAGATATAAAGACAATGGCTCAAGCTCAAGTCAAAGACTCGAGTTCATGACAAGACTAGTGCTTCAAATTGTTTTGTATTAAAGTGTCTTGTAACAATTGTAATTTTTATTCTTTGAGTCTTAGAAATGTTGTAATAGCCTTGGTACACACACTCACACATATCTTTTAATATTTGAGTGTTTTTACAAAAGTTAAAAGGTCGAAATAAGCTTGAATAAGGTCAGCTGTTGAGTACTAGTCGACCATTCTTCGGAACCAGTCAACTATCTTAGTACGAAACTGTCTGAACTCATACAAGCTCTGACCAGTCGACTCATTATGGCAACCCAGTCGACTGTTCAAGCTGATTCGACAATTTTCTGTTTTTAAAACTTGTTTTTCAAATTCAAAATATTTATTTCCGTTGGTTGATAGTTGGTGAAACTGTTTCTCAACGTCCAGTGATTCTAACCCTATAAATAGAGTGTAGAAATCACTTGGTAAAGGTTACTCATCTTCAACAAGCTTTCAAGTCTTCATTTTTTTCAAAGAGAACAAAAGTTTCAAAGCATAAAAATTCTCTAAGTCTTGGTTCTCTGAAAATCAGTATAGTATAACATCGAATTCGTTTTAGACTGATTTCAGAAGTAGACCTATTAGCCTCTATACAAAATCACAAATTACAAACAAGGCTATAGGTTGTTGTAACTCTTTTTGTTGTTGTTTTCACTCTCGGGTTGTGAAAGTGGTCCTCTCGGTTGGAGAGTAGGGCTCTTGGTTGAAGAGTCGGTTTTCACCCTCGGGTTGTGAGAGTGGTCCTCTCGGTTGGAGAGTAGGGCTCTAGGTTGTAGTCATTTTCACTCTAGGTTGTAAAGTGGGTGTGCTCTCTCTAGTGGTGAGAGAGGTCTATGGGTTTGGCAAGGTTGTTGTCGAACGCCGTAGAGTATTTTTGTATTTTTTTAAAGAATAGTGGAAAATCTCAAGTGGGTTCCTTGGGGACTGGATATAGGCCGGAAGGACCGAACCAGGATACATCGCTGTGTACTCTGTGGTTGACTCTCTCTGTGGTTGTATTTTCTTCACTTGCATTTCAATTTTTCTGTGTTTTATTCGAAAACTTGTCTGGCAAGTCGACTGAGTCTCCTCTATAAGTCGACTGATCAGACTTGTATAAAATACTTTTCGAACACTTGTCTGGTAAGTCGACTGAGTTTCCGCTATAAGTCAACTGATCAGACTTGTATAAAATACTCTTCTTATCTGACGCCCCAGTCGATTGTATTCTCTTTTTAAGTCGACTGGACAGAACGAAAAGTTCAATTTTTTAATTAATTTTTATACAGCACTATTCACCTCCCCTCTAGTGTTATTTTGCCTTGCCTACAAGATCCAACAGTTTGGTATCAGAGCTTGGTTGAGAGCAATGGCATCTACTTCAAATGCGAACCAATACCATGAAGGCCAATCCACACAGGCCACCCCAATTCGATGGAACTAATTACAACTATTGGAAGTGTAGAATGAAGATCTACCTTCAGTCCATCAACTATGAGATATGGAACATGACGGAGACCGAGTACACCGCTCCTACAATTCCTTATGCACAATGGAATGATAACATGAAGAGCGAAACAATGAACAATGCAAAGGCGATGAACGCTCTATTTTGTGCTTTTACCAAGGAGGAGTTCAATCGTGTGTCCAATGCAACAACGGCGTATCAAATTTGACATACACTCGAGGTAACTCATGAAGGTACTAATAAAGTAAAAGAATTTAAGATATCTGTTCTTGTTCACAGGTTCGAGATGTGCCGCATGAAGGAGAACGAGAATGTGTCAGATATGATCACACGGTTCACGGATTTTACAAATTCTCTTGTGGCTCTTGGAAAGACGTACACTCAAGCCGAAATGGTGAGGAAAGTTCTTCGTGCCTTAACCCCCGAATGGGAGAAGAAGACCACCGCCATAGAAGAGGCCGACGATTTAACACAACTTTCTCTTGAGAATCTTGTGGAAAATCTTATGGCATATGAAGTACAACTTGAAGAACGCAAGAAGGATCTAGAACCTCAACAATCAAAGAAAAAGACACTCGCTTTCAAGGCCATGTCGGACTCTGATGATGAAGAAGAAGATGAAGAAGAAGATGAAGAAGAGAGCCATGTTCACGAGAAAGTTCAAAAAGTTTCTAAGGAAAGGTAAATTTAATTCCAAATTTAAAGATACTAATGAACTTTCCACTTGTTTCAAGTGTAACAAAACATGTCATATGAAGAAGGATTGCCCACTAGAATAGACGAAATCTAAAGGAAAGGCTTCCAACTTCAAGAAGGATAAGTACACAAAGAACAGATACATGAAGGACAAAAAGGCATATCAAGCAACTTGGAACGATAGCGACTCTTCATCGGAAGAAGAAAATGAAGAGACAAACGAAATTGCGAATGTATGCTTCATGGCTACACAAAACGAGGTAAGTGATAACTTTGATTCAAATGACTTATTAGATGCTTTCAATGAGATTTTTCAACAACTTAAGAAAGATAAAATTAGAGTTAAAAACTTAGAGAAAGTTAATCAAACACTTTCTCAAGAGAATCTTGACTTAGATAAAGAAGTCAAGTCTTTAAATTCTCGACTTTCTAATTTCGATATAGATCTTGTATCTTTTAAGAAAAAATATGAAGAGATATCCAAGAATGTTTCTAAATTTAACAAAGGAAAGGAGAATTTAAATTAAGTTCTCCAAAATCAAGTTCAAAATAATAAGAGATTTGGATTTGGTTTTCAAAAATCTCTTGAAAAACATCATGTTTCTAAGAACACTAGTGGTAATATGTCTGAATCTATTTCTAGTGTTAAGAATAAATTATATGAGTTTTTTGAAAAACCAAAAATTGTTGTTTTCAATGAAAAAAGTAATTCTGTAGTTCAGACCAGTCGACTGAACCCCAATTTCAGTCGTCTGTCTAAAGGTTCTGAGTCTTATTCAAAGAGACGAAAACCTCAGATAAGTCGACCTATTTCACCTCCCAGTCGATTGACTTCTAGTAACAGTCGACTGAAAGGTTAAAGTAAGTCGACTGGACAGACTAAGAATATATGGGTTCTAGTCAACCTGAGTCAGAAAGATAGAATTACTTATATAAATTCATATGTTCTTAATGTATGTAATTCTGTAGATTATATTTTTGCTTTTGGTGGAAAATCAAACTCACTTTGGGTTTGGTTTTCCAAAAACTAATCTCTTTCGGACCCAATAAAAAGGGTACCATATTCACAATAATTATTTTATAGGTACCTAAAAGAGAACGTTGGATACTTGACAGCGGATGCTCCAAGCATATGACTCGTCATGCTATGCTCCTGTCTTCCATTCAAGAGATTGATGGAGGAACAGTCACATTCGGTGACAACAACAAAGGGAAGGTTATTGGTATAGGCATGGTCGGTAAGAACACTACCTCTAATATAGAAGAAGTTTTTCTTGTTAGTGGTCTTAAGCATAATCTGTTAAGTATAAGCCAATTGTGTGATAAGGAATATAAAATTGTTTTTTAAAAAGATGCATGTTTAATATACGACTCTACCATGCAAAATGTAATTTTTTAAGGTTTTAGGAAGAATAATATTTATGAGTTATGTTTAAAATCAAATGAATTTTTGAATGATTATTGCTTAGTAGCTTCTAACAATGAATCTTGGCTTTGGCATAAACAATTTGGCCATGTGAATATGAAAAATATTGCTAAATTGTCTAAGTACAACCTAGTTAAAGGGCTGCCAAGACTATCCTATAAAAAGGATAAGTTATGTGATGCATGTCAACTAGGTAAACAAATCAAATCTACTTTTAAGACAAAAGAAATGATTTCTACTAGTAGGCCTCTCGAATTAATCCACATGGATTTATTTGGCCATACTAGAGTCGCTTCCTTAAATAAAAGTAGGTATGTTTTTGTTTTAGTAGATGATTTTTCAAGATTCACATGGGTTTTCTTTTTAAAACATAAGAATGATGCTTTTGATGAATTTGCAAATTTTTGTAAACGGATTCAAAATCAAAAGTCTATAACCATAGTCACTATTAGAAGTGATCATGGTGGAGAATTTGAGAATGAAACGTTTTAAGAATATTGCAACAAGAATGGTATAACACATTCATTTGCATTTCTTAGAGCTTCACCACAAAATGGAGTGGTCGAAAGAAAGAATAGGACTTTGCAAGAATGTGCACATACTATGCTTGTTGAAAGCAATTTGCCTAAGTACTTCTGGGCTGAAGCTGTTGTTACAGCATGTTATGTTTTAAATAGAATTTTGATTAGGCCTAAGCTTAAGAAAACATGTTATGAACTATTTTTTGATAGAATTCCTAAAGTATCTTATTTTAAAGTATTTGGATGCAAGTGTTTCATTTTAAACACGAAAGATAATTTAGATTAGTTTGATCCTAGATCTAATGAAGGTATCTTCATTGGATACTCAAATAGGTGTAAGGCATATAAAATCTTCAACAAGTCAACTTTCACTGTTGAAGAATCCATGCATGTTTCATTTGATGAATCTCTAACTTCATCTACTGTTATTAAAGATGATGAACCTAATTTATCACCTTTAAATAACGTTATTAAATCACTTGAGCAAACTACCCTAGCGGATAAGTCGACTGATATGGAAATCAAGTCAACTGATGTGAATCAGTCGGCTGATGGACTAGTTAAGTCGACTGATCCTGTTGTGATGACTCAAACTTTACCAAAATCTTTTGTTGAAGTTAGAGATCATCCTCATGACTTAATAATTGGTGACATCTCACATGGTATTCAAACAAGATCTCATGTTAACATAATCTCTCATACGGCTTTCTTGTCTGATTTTGAACCAAAGAATATACAAGAAGCTTTTGAGAATGAATTTTGGATGAATGCCATGCAAGATGAGTTAAACCAATTTATAAGAAATGATGTATGAGATTTAGTTCCACGACCTCCTGACCATACTATAATTGGTACTAAATGGTTATTCAAAAATAAGTTAGATGAATCAGGACAAGTCGTTAGGAACAAAGCTAGATTAGTTGCTAAAGGATATAATCAAGAAGAAGACATAGATTTCGATGAAACATATGCTCCTGTTGCTAGACTAGAATCAATTCGAATCTAACTATCTTTTGCATGTTTTATGAACTTTACACTTTTCCAAATGGATGTTAAAAGTGCTTTTCCTAATGGTTTTATAAAGGAAGATGTTTATGTTAAGCAACCACCTGGTTTCGAATATGAACAATTCCCAAACCATGTTTTTAAATTGAAAAAGGCTTTATATGGTCTTAAACAAGCACCTCTGCTTGGTATGATTGATTGAAGACTTTTCTTATAGAAACTGGTTTTGAAATAGGTAAAGTAGATACTACCTTGTTTATTAGGAAAATAGAGACCGATATCTTAATCATACAAATATATGTAGATGACATAATTTTTGGCTCTACTAATAGTAATCTCTGTCAAGAGTTTGTTAATACCATGAAAAATGAGTTTGAGATGAGTCACATGGGTGAACTCAGTTATTTCCTTGGACTACAAATAAAGCAGTCACATAATGGCATATTTATTAATCAAGGAAAATATGCTAAGGAATTACTCAAACGATTTGGCATGGATAGCACTAGTAGTAAGACCACACCTATGGCTACTACTACTACACTTGACAAAGATAAATTAGGTAAGAGTGTCGATCAAAAATTCTATCGAGGGATGATTGTCTCACTCTTATATATAACTGCTAGTAGACCAGATATTATGTTTAGTGTATGTTTGTGTACTAGATATCAGTCAAGTCCTAAAGAGTCTCACTTAAAAGCTGTGAAACATATTTTAAGATACATTTAAGGCACATCTGAGTATGGTTTATTTTATCCCCGCACCTAACTTTCAACTTTTGTTGTATAGTGATGCGGATTTTGTTGGCAGTAAAACTGACCGTAAAAGTACTAGTGGTACTTGTCACTTTTTGGGACATTCACTAGTATCTTGGTGTAGTAAAAAGCAAAATTCTGTATCCCTATCTACTACAGAAGCTGAATATATTGCTGCAAGTTTGGCTTGTGCCCAAATTTTGTGGATGAAACAAATCCTATTGGATTATGGTATTTCATTCTCACAACCTGCTATAATGTGTGATAATACCAGTGCCATTAATTTATCTAAAAATTCGATTCAACACTCACGTACGAAACACATTGATATTAGACATCATTTTCTACGTGATCATGTTTTAAAGGGAGATAATCTTTAGACTATATTTCTACTGATAAACAAGTAACAAATATCTTTACTAATCCACTTAAGGAAGACACTTTTATCACCTTAAGAAGAGAACTAGGAATTTGCAGTTTTCATGATATTTTTTGAATTTTTATCTTGTATAAGTCAACTTAAAGCTATGTTTCAGTCGAATGACAGTATTTTTCATTGTCTATTTTTGACTGAATTTTATGCTTTGGACAGTCGACTGTGAACAGTACTCAGTCGACTGACAGAAGTATTACTTGATATGCTCGTTTGTTTTATTTGCTCTCGACTAAGTCGACTGTTCCTCAAAATCAGTCGACTGTCGCGACATCAGTCTGTCTTTCTGATTCGAAACGACACTTTTTGAGGCATTTCTCTTTACCTTTTCTTACCCATTGATTGATCTCATCCTTTGATTAACCCCAGCCTAGATCTCAGCCCTCTATTCTAAAGTAAAAGCCTAGTTTTTACTTCTCTTTTTCACTTTCCCCTCTTTCACTGTCTCTCTCCAAAAATTGAAGAAGTCGGCTGCTGAACCCATTCCTTGGCGTTTTTCAGCGATCTGAAGCCCAATATTGAAGACTTCGTTCAGTTTTTTTTCCAGTTCATTTCGCTTGTTGAAGTCTTTTTCGAGATCTCTTGAAGCTTTGTGCCTCTCTTTCAATCTCCATTGTTAGGTATAATTGCTTGTCCTTTTTTCTTTTCAATTTTCTAGAATTGAATCATGCCTCCAAAGAGAGCTCGTGGTTCTAATATTGAGGAAGGACAATCCTCTAGCAATTATCTTCAATATCTTAGGAACCCCAACTTTGTTGAGAAATTCTTTCTCATTTGTCAGATTGCTATCTTTCTAGGGAGATTTGTAATTTTTCCTGATTTAGAAAGGTTCCCTTTAGCCCCATTGTTTGAACAATGTGGGTTATTTAACTTGCTTTCCCTTGTTAATCAACCTTATTACTATCCACAACTTATATATTTGTTTTATACAAATATGAGAGTTGCCACTTCCGAGGATGGTAACGAAATATTTATTACTACTACGGTAAAAAATATTCGTATGAGGTTGACTCCTGAAAAATTGGGAATCATTTTGGGTATTCCATATGAAGGATTAGATTTAGGGGAGATTGATATGGATGACGACTCTATCCATTCAAAAATCTTCTTGCCAAATCGCGGTCTCCAATGTCTAACCAAACAATTACACCGCTTGCTAAGCTAGTTGTAAGAATTTTGTCGTATAACATTATCCCTAAAACGGGAAGTTACGATCAATTTTCCCACGAGTTGCAACAAGCTGTCTATGCGATTTTTGGCAACATCCAAATAAACTGGAGTCGAGTCATTTTCAATCGTCTTCATAAGTCTCATACTTCTTTTCTTCCTTTTGGTGCAATACTTACTCATGTTTTCAACTTCTATGAAGTTGATCTTACTTCTGAGTCTAGTGTTGTCACTCATTATGAGTCTTTTGATCGTGCGAGTTTAGCTCATATGACAATTCTTCACTCTCCTCCTCGAAGAAATACCCCTCCTATTCCTTTAGCTACTTCATGTCGTAGGTCTTCTACCTCTAGTTCATCTCGTCCTAGAGCTGTCTTTTCTGATCCGGAGAGTCTTTATCATTCTGTCAACTATCTCATGGATCGTCAGGATACCTTTGAAGCTAGTATTTCTCATCTTACCCACCTGTTCACCCAACAATTTCCACCTCCTGCCTCTCAAGGTGCTGATGACGAAGACGAAGACTAACTTGATGTATTTTCTATTTTTTCTTGTAATTTTTTATTATATTTTATGTATTTCACTTTTATGCTGTATTTGAAACCATGTACTTCAATTTCATATATATAAATTTTGTTTTTTTGTTTCCATGATGTTATTGTTTCTTTCCTCCTATTTTTGTTGATGACAAAGGGGGAGAAAAGGATGTGTATGTTATGTGCATGTTGTGGTTTTGGTGCATATTTTTCATGTGCATGTTTTTGTGCGTGTTTTTTTAACTTGTGCATATTGTACATTAGTTAAAGGGAGCATCTTTTATTATTATTATTATTGTAAGCTATTGTGTTGTCATCATCAAAAAGGGGGAGAATGTTGATTCTTGGTTTTGATGACTACAACACAATGCAAAGTTGTGCTATCACTTATATATATTGCAGGGTGTATCAAGATCAATACCATGGTGCAATACACAAAGGCAAAGTTGATTCAATGAAGCTTTCAAGAGAATTGATCAATCCACAAAGAACTTAATTCAAGCCTCATTGATCAAGCAAGCTTCAAGATATAAAGACAATGGCTCAAGCTCAAGTCAAAGACTCAAGTTCAAGACAAGACTAGTGCTTCAAGTTGTTTTGTATTAAAGTGTCTAGTAACAATTGTAATTTTTATTCTTTGAGTCTTAGAAATGTTGTAATAGTCTTTGTCACACACACACTCACACATCTTTTAATATTTGAGTGTTTTTACAAAAGTTAAAAGGTCGAAATAAGCTTGAATAAGGTCAGCTGTTGAGTACCAGTCGACCATTCTTCGGAACCAGTCGATTGGCTTAGTACGAAACTGTCTGAACTCATACAAGCTCTGACCAGTCGACTCATTATGGCAACCCGGTCGACTGTTCAAGCCGATTCGACAGTTTTCTGTTTTTAAAACTTGTTTTCGAATTCAAAATCTTTATTTTCGTTGGTTGACAGTTGGTGCAACTGTTTCTCAACGTCCAATGACTCTAACTCTATAAATAGAGTGTAGAAATCACTTGGTAAAGGTTACTCATCTTCAACAAGCTTTCAAGTCTTCATTTTTTCAAAGAGAACAAAAGTTTCAAAGCATAAAAATTCTCTAAGTCTTGGTTCTCTGAAAATCAGTCTAGTATACCATCGAATTCGTTTTGGACTGATTTCAGAAGTTGACCTATTAGCCTCTATACAAAATCACAAATCACAAACAAGGCTATAGGTTGTTGTAACTCTTTTTGTTGTTTTTACTCTTGGGTTGTGAGAGTGGTCCTCTTGGTTGGAGAGTAGGGCTCTTGGTTGAAGAGTCGGTTTTCACTCTCGGGTTGTGAGAGTAGTCCTCTCGGTTGGAGAGTAGGGCTCTAGGTTGTTGAGTCGGGTTTTCACTCTAGGTTGTAGAGTGGGTGTGCTCTCTCTAGTGGTGAGAGGTCTACGTGTTTGTTAAGGTTGTTGTCGAACGCCGTAGAGTATTCTTGTATTTTTTTTCAAGAATAGTGGAAAATCTCAAGTGGGTTGCTTGGGAACTGGATGTAGGTCGGGAGGACCGAATCAAGATACATCACTGTGTACTCTGTGGTTGATTCTCTCTGTGGTTGTATTTTCTTCACTTGCATTTTAATTTTTCTGTGTTTTATTCGAAAACTTGTCTGCCAAGTCGACTGAGTCTCCTCTATAAGTTGACTGATCAGACTTGTATAAAATACTCTTCGAACACTTGTCTGGTAAGTTGACTGAGTTTCCGCTATAAGTCAACTGATTAGACTTATATAAAATACTCTTCTTATCTGACGTCCCAGTCGACTGTATTCTCTTTTTAAGTCGACTGGACAGAATGAAAAGTTCAATTTTTTAATTAATTTTTATACAACACTATTCACCCCCCTTCTAGTGTTATTTTGCCTTGCCTACAGGATCCAACATTTTGCAGAGATGTTCTAGACACATACAAGTACCACATATAAAAATTTCGGCATGAAATTCCATATATTCAGAGATATATTTTTTTGAATTAGGGGTAATAAATAGGACCGCATCAGCTCTGTTTTCTTTCTTGACCAACAGTGGTTTCGGATTTCATAAAAATAGCAAATATTATCCAAAAATTATGAAATTTGGTAGAGATATTCTAGACACATGAGATGCTACCTTAAAAATTTCAACCCTAAATTCTCTTGCTTCTTCTGTTTTGGCTCCCCTACCTGTGCCCGCCGATAAAGAAGAGAGTTATGATTCCACATATATACATACAATTCATGCAATCCAAAATGAGTCTACACTACGTTTCTATTTAACAAACCATGAGGATATGAAGAACACCCTCCTTATGATTAAAGAGTGCTACACCTCACTAGCTATTATCTTTTCCTCCTAGGTATTTAGCTTCTTTTTCTCCTTAAATAGCCAACTAGCACCTTTAAAAATGAGAAGTTTTTTGGAAATGAAGTGAAGAGAGTGAGCTAGGGTTTTCTTCATTCACACATTTATATATAGTGAGGGGGAGGGGTTTGATCGGCCAAGCTTCAAGAGGGGCTAGGAGAGTGTGGGTGAGTGTGGGAGAGTGTAGAAAACTCTAGGGTTGCTTAGGTGTCCATTTAATTTATAAGCCTAGGTTTAATTAACCCTCTTCAAAGTCAACAATTGTAGGCTCCTTTGTTCATGAAAATTTGTAGGGTAGTGTAGTGTGTATATGTTGTGTATAGTGTATATGTTCATGTATTGTAGTGTAGTATATGACAACATTTACACAAATGTGCACAATTTACGTGCAACACATCATATGCCAAAATAATGCAATAATATTCAACAATATTTATTTACAAAATATTGTTGTACAAAATAATTGTTAAAGTATTTTGGGGGTATTACACAGTGAGACATTTCCCAATATTCTCTGGTATTAGATGTCATTATTATATAGTGAGGCATTTCCTCTAAATTTTATTTCAGTCTTTTGGGCTGTCAAATAAAATAGGTTTATAGAACTCTTAAGACTTTTTTACCCTCAAATATAGTGCTGTATTTTCTTATGAATCTTGATGATTAGTATGTTTTTTCTGGAGTATGTCTTTTATTATTTCTTAAATTTCTTTTTGAGGTACAAAAGTAATGTGCATGAAGACCAGTGCTAAAATATCCTGCTGTTCACCCCACGATGTCACCTACCTTGTTAACTTTCTATACCTTTTATCAATGAATAATATATTTTGGTGTTGCCGAATTGTTTAATACATATGTATTAGTCTCTGCGTGAATAATCAGTGCATTGTTGAAAGACGTGATATTCACCGCTGGTGATAATCTAAAGCTGATATGTACTGTTCGGTATTTATGTTGCAGTAAATTTGAAGATATCTATGATGTAGCCCACTTCATTACTTCTCTGAAAAATGATGTCCGCGTGGTCAATGAAGTGCCTGACTTCATAATGGAAAGATTTGGTTACAATATGAGTAATGTTATGAACTTCAAGATAAAAGCATGGGCCTCTATTGAATATTACAGGAATCATGTACTACCAAAGCTGGTTGAAGAGAAGTGAGTTTATCTTTACCCAACAGCAATAAATTTGCATCTGAATCTTACATTATTCAGGAATCTGTAATTGCAGAAGGATAACCTTATACAAACAATTACATGTGATTTATGAACATTTAGAAAATAAAATTTGCTTTTAGTATTGTTGAAGAAAAGTAGTTTTCACAGTATGAAAATTTTCTATAGCATTTATTTATGTCTACTATTCTTTATCACTTTTTTTTATAAATTCAAACAATATTGATAATGCTGATACATTGTTTGAAAATTTTGCAGGTTTATAAGGATTTCTCCTTTTGCGAACCGGTTATCATTTGATGCTCCGCCCCCTGTTCAAAGGCTACGATGCTTAGCAAATTTTGAGGCTTTGAAGTTTTCAAATTCTATAGCAACTCTGGCTGATAGTCTGGTTTCTCGAATGATAGAACGCAGTGCAGATAATAATGGGAAATACATTGCAGTGCATCTCCGTTTTGAAGAGGTAAATTTTCTTTCAATCAAATTATTACTCAATTTCTTCTGATCAACGATTTATGAATGTTTAATTGGAAGTGTTTTCCTATTTTCTTTAGGATATGGTTGCCTTTTCATGTTGTGTATTTGATGGTGGGGAAAAAGAGAAAGTGGACATGGATGCAGCAAGAGAAAAAGGTTGGCGAGGGAAGTTTACCAAACCTGGCCGTGTTATACGGCCAGGTCTGATTAGGATTAATGGAAAATGCCCTCTTACTCCATTGGAGGTATCTATTCTTCATTTCCTGTGATTTATTACCATTGGAATTGTTCTGTTTTTAAATTAGTTTTCCAGATGTGAGAAATCTAGAACTGCATGTGTTGTTTGAGTTCATTTTCTTATTTTGTTACAATTTATTTGATTTAAGATGCTATTTCTCAATGAAACATGTACCCAGGGACTGGTGCAGGTAGACCACCTTTTTGCAGATTTTTTTTTTGTTAAGGACCTGAAGGGCGGTCACTATTATAATTATCTGGATTAGAAATCTCAGGCTATGACGAATAGAGATTTACTGCTCGTAATGCAGCTCCTTCTACATATATATCTCAATACGCTCATTATTTATTTCTACTTATTCCATTAAATGTGTCACTTTTATCTTTAGTACTTATTTCAAATGACTTTGACTGTTCTACATTTTGTGCATCCAAACAGAATCAACAAAAATCAGTGGACAGTGTGCAGGTTGTCTATTTACTTTGCATTGCACCATGAACAAGTATTGTTTATCCACTGACGAGTACTCTGTGTGCAATAATTTGGAAATTATTGGTTCAAACTAAAACACTTGTTGCTAATGCACTGAATGCATGGGATGTTTTATAGCTAGCTATATTAGATGGCGGGAATTAAAGAGCACCTTAGGCATGAGGAACTAAATTATCCTAGCTCCTGATCTTATATTCTGAACCAGTTAACCACAAAAAACTGAGGGACTCCTCATTGCAATTCCATTTGGGGATCGTTGTTTTTATTCGAGAACCATTAATCTTTGACAGTTGTTTGGTGGACCCTTACAGTTGTATAATTGAATGCTGGCATTTACCATTATTCTGTCTAATCTGAATATTAGAACACATTCAGTCAATTTTTGTCTGTTTCCGCAGTTATGTTCTTACCTTGAAATTTTTGGGGCCAGGTTGGTTTAATGCTTCGAGGCATGGGTTTCAATAATAATACATCAATTTATTTGGCTTCGGGAAAGATTTACAAGGCTGAAAAATATATGCGTCCACTTCTTGAAATGTTTCCTCTGCTTCAGACTAAAGATATGTTGGCATCAGCTGAGGAACTTGCTCCATTTAAGGTAATGATAATGATGTATCATTAGGGTACTTGTGATATTTTTGTATTCCACACTACTTTTTAAATGTGGACTCTTGCCTCCAGAACTATTCTTCCAGGATGGCTGCTATAGACTACACTGTTTGTCTTCACAGTGAAGTTTTTGTGACAACACAAGGTGGCAACTTCCCCCATTTTTTGATTGGCCACAGGAGATACTTGTACGGCGGGCATTCAAAGACTATAAAGCCTGATAAGAAGAAGTTGGCTTTACTATTTGACAGCCCGAAAATTGGGTATGCCTGCTAACTCAGTTTGTATATTTTCATGATTTCATTGATTGCTTTGTTATAAGTATATATTAACAAAAAAAATAAACAAATTTCATTACAAGCTTTTAAGCTTTCATTAAGAGAAACAACATATATTACACACAAAACATTACTATTCCTCCTTAGCACATATGGATGGCATCCATCTTCTTGTTGGACCTGGTTGGATGTGTAGGTAGGCTAAGATATCTTTTGGTATATGGAGGTATCTAGAATACCATTTGGTATTAAACTCCATTCCAGCCTCTTTTCTATTTATAACAAAAAAATTCATTACAAGATCTTAAGTTTCATTAAGAGAAATAAAATACATTACAAGCAAAACATCAATATCCCTCCCTACAGCATATTGACGGTTGACGGCTGACGGCATACATCATTCTTTTAGAACCTGGTCAGAGGTAGAGGTAGGCTAAGATGTGACGAGGTATGTGGAGGTATCTAAGATACCTCTCTCTCATACATTATTTGATATTGTTAGTTATTATGTTAGATGAGAGAGATTAGTTTAGTCCCTTATCGTTATGTATTAGTTTAGTATTTGCTTCTCTCCTATATAGGATATTTTGTACTCAGTTATAATTAATCCAATAATATCTTCCAATCTCTCTGTTAACCTAACATGGTAACAGAGCATTAACCCTAAATTTATTTCTCCCTCACTAATCCCTAATCCTCGGCAACATCAACTCCGGCAATTATCCCCGACAACAACAACTCCGACAACTATCCCCGACTATGGCATCAATCGGCATCAACTCCGGCAACATCACCAAAATCCACTACGACATCAATCGGCTCCGGCAACATCACCAAAATCCACTACTGCATCAATCAGCGTCAACTCCGGCAACATCACCAAAATCCCTAGAATTCTAGCCCAAACTTTTAGATCCTCTCCCCTTTCCCGACATCGAAATCCCCGACGGCGGCAACACCGTCGTCGAAATCCTAGCAACACATACCCTTCGACTCATCATCTCCTACCTCCTGTTCTCATCTCCCCCAAAACGAAATCCCATAACCTCCTACCTACGATCCCGCCGCCAACAGCCTCCTACCTCCTGTCATCACCTCCTCTGTACCATCCTGCCGCCACCTATCTCCACCTATTAAACCCTAAACCTATTCTCTTATTTCCCTTCTAAACCAACAGCCCATAAAGCTCATAAAGTCCTCTTAACCCGAAATCAAACCCCATATACATACCCAAAGGCCATACAACCCTCTTAACCCGAAAGCAGGCCACTTACGTCCCAAAAAAAATCCATACCCAAATCTGCAATCCAAACCCATACCAATCGCGCACCCGAAATCCTAACCCATTAAACACCCTAACCTGAACTCCTTCCCCTCGCTCCTCTGTTGCTGTCGACCGCTAATTGTCGCCGCCGTCGAACGCCGCCGTCGGTCGTCGTCAATCCTAAAAAACAAAAAAAATAATCCAAAAAAAGAAAAACTAAAAATTCATATTTTTTTTGCAGGTATTAGTACTACTACTATGGAACCTCAGTTTCACCAGTTTTTTTCCGTCTCCACCGATTTTTCCGCTGCTACATCTTCCTCTTCACTCTCCTTCACATCCCGGCCCCTATCCAGATTCAGACAGCATCAGCGGCGCCATCATCCTGATTATGGTCTCCTCTCTCCACTTAGCATCATCTCTAACCCTGCCCACCCCTTCTTCCGACACCGGTAGCATCATCCAGCTCCCGATCACGATTTCGACAACAACATCGTTGTCCTCATTTCGATCCCTACCATAACAACACCTGTCTCACTCCTTACAGTACTTCTTTCCTTACATCTTCGGTTATTATTGTTGCTCCGGCCTTGCCATCTCCTGTTGATTAGGCCAATCTTCAGCATCGCCTCGCTCAGCTGGAACTCCAGCTCTTGGGTCAGTCTGTCACTGTTGGCCCCTCTGCCCCTGCATTCTCTATTACGCCCAATATGAATTCTTCTTGAATTTTAGATTCTGGTGCATTACATCATCTACTAATAATTATACACTGCTTACCACCAGCACTACACTTCCCTCTCACTCTCCATCCCTACACACAGCCGATGGCTCACAACTTCTCACTATACACTCAGATTTATTAGCTATCCTACTCTCACATTGCCTTATGTTCTTTATGCTCATTTATTTATGAACCTTATTTTCATTAGTGCATTGTGCGATAGTGGTCTTGTCGTTACATTTGATTCTTTAGGTTCTATTACCGATTCACACACTGGTCAGGAGTTTGGGTGCGCTAGTCGACAGGGTCATCTATATCATCTAGATTTTTTTCATGCACATAAATCTCATCCTAATTTTGCTGGTGTTGTGTCCTCTGATGTTGATCTGTGGCACATACGTTTAGGTCATATTAGTGAGTCTCATCTCAAGACTTTAGCCCCTATCCCTAGTGGTGCCCTTGGTCCCTTTTCTTTAACACATTTGTCTGATTGTCAGGGTTGTCATTTGGCCAAACACATAACACTCCCTTTTAAATTTTAATAACAAAAACACTTCTCAAACCACCCATCTTTTTTAACTTGTTCATTCTGACATATGGGGACCCTCTCCTGTACATGCTATCTCTATTATGTTGACTTCATCGATGACTTTACTCGATATACATGGATTTTTCTTATGCACCAACGATATGAGATTCCTAATATTTACTAGTTTTTTATGACCATGATTCACACTCTGTTCAATGTGCGCTTCAAGAACTTTCGCTCAGACGGTGCTTGTGGGTTCACTTCCACTACTATGAGATCGATCCTTTAGTCTCACAGCACACTTTTTCAGCAATCATGCCCTCACACACATGAACAGAATGGTGTAGCTGAACGCAAACATCACCATATTCTTAAGATGGCTCGCGCTATCTTCCTCCTCTGTTCCTCGTTCTTTCTTGACCGAAGTTGTCATAACTTCTGTTAGCCTCATTAACATCACTCCCTCGTTTATCCTATCTGGTACGTACCTTATGAGGCTCTTCATCACTCACCAACAGACTACAGTATACACTGAACTTTTAGGTGCACCTATTACGTCCTTTCTCCCACCTCCCACTGAGCGCACGAAGCTCACCGCTCGTGCTACTAAGTGGGTTCACCTAGGTATAAGTTCAGAGCACAAAAAATATCGTTGTTTTGATCCATTGGCTGGTCGTGTCCGTATTTTTCGACATGTCTATTTTGTGGAAGACTCCTTACTAGATCTCTCCTGAGGATATTAGCTTTCTCGATTCCCTAGTTATGGAAGACTCCTTTGTGGAAGATTCTCCTCCATGGACACCTCTTCACGCATTCCCTTCATCCCACTCCTTTGGCTCATTTTCCATTTCATACAGACGTTACACATATTGTTCCTCCTACAGAGACCACCTGCATCACCACAACATCATACACCCACCCCACCTGCATCCCATCGACCTCACCCCCACACCTTGCCAATCCACCACTGGTCCGTCAGTCTATACGTTCCACTTCGGGCATCCCCTGGCACGTTATACGCCTGATGCCACTGGTCCTTCTGACCAGTTTGGCTTTGCCACCCTAGCTTCCTACTCACCACAGTTTCATGTATATCTCACTGCCATACACTCCACACGTGAGCCCAGAACCTATCAGGAAACAATTCAGTATCCCGAGTGTCGGGAAGTTATTGCAGAGCAGTTCAGTGCATTTGATCAGACTAGCACTTGGGATGTTGTTCCACTGCTAGTGGGCGTCCAGCCTGTTAGCTGCAAGTGGGTCTTCAAGGTCAAATATCGACCTGATGACTCCATTGAGCGACAGGCTCGTCTAGTTGTCCGAGGATTTACTCAGGAGCATGACATTGATTATGATAAGACTTTTGCTCCAGTTGCACAAATGACTATAGTTGGACTTGAAGAATGCATTTCTCCATGGTACCTTATCTGAGGTTGTTTACATGCATTCTCCTCCTGACCTTACCACCCCTCATCGTCATGTTTGTCGTTTACGTTGAGCTATAAATGGTCTGAAACAGGTCCCTCAAGCCTGGTTTAAGTGTTTCTGATGTGTCATCACACAGACCGGTTTCAGTTAGAGTTCTCAGGATCACTATGTTTATGCGGTCAACACCGCAAGAGAGGTTACTTCTACTATAATATATTGATGATATGATTATTACTAGAGATGATTCGGCAGACATTGCATCCACCCAAAAGTACCTTCACCAATAATTTGATATGAAAGACCTTAACAGACAACTCTCCTTTCTGGATCTAGAGATTGCCCATAGATCTCGAGGGATACTCATTTCTCAACAAAAATACACATCAGACATTATATCTGTTGCATGTCTCTCTGACAGTCGATCAGCCGATACTCCTTTAGAGCTTCACGTGAAGCTTCGTCCCATAGATGGTGAGCTCTTTTCCGATCCCACTAGATACAAGCAAATTGTTGGATAGCTTGTCTATTTATGCGTGACCAGATCCGATATTGCTTATGCAGTCAGTTAGGATTGGCATTCGGGTCGACCGGTCCGGGTCGGGTCGGACCCGTCCAGGTTGAAGGCTGACTTGGGCGGGTTCGGGTCGGGTCGGAGGGTTAACCGGGCCGGGCCGGGTCGAAGTGGTGAAATCGCGACCCGCCCAACCCGTGAACCCTTTCGGGTCCAACTCGGGTCAGGTCGGGTCGGGTCGCGGATTGGCCCGGTTAGAGAGTTAACTTTTTTTTTAATACTTAAAAAAGTAATTTTAATATTAATAATAAGATTGAAAGTTGTAATAATAATAACATTAAAAATCGTAATAATAATAATAAGATTGAAAGAGTGAACACTGTTTTAAATTTCCTCCGATACGGCCGAAATTTCGGCCAAAATTTTGCTTCGGCTAGCTTGCCGATATGAAATCACACATTTTATACTCTACATCGTTTTGAACCGAAATATGTAGATTTTAGCGAAAAGTACCGAAATATTGGCCGAAATATTTCCGAAATTGGCGAAATATCAGCCGAAATAGACAAATGTTATTGTGAATATATAAAAAAAAATTATTTTACTTTTTGCATATATGTCTTTTAATATAGAACCTTAAGCTAAAATAATGTAAGGATTTCGTATCACTATTGTTTGTAAATATGCAAAGTCAAGTAAGTTTATTAACTAATATATTTTTCTAATCAATGCAAATTCAATTTTGTTATATACTTATATTACATTCTCTTCTATATTATTGTTAAATTATGCGAAAATTTACCGTAATTGATTCATATCATTAGTTACATTATGCAGTATTTTATATGATAAATGACATGTAGGACATATAATATCTTATTTAGTAACAAAGAAATATATTTATTAAGTATAGAAAATGAACATCTGATATGATCACATTTTCCCGAGATCTCCGATATCTCCGATCCGAGACGAAACACCCCTTGTCGAGATTAGTCCGAAATCCGAGATTTAAAACCATGAGAGTGAAATTGCCAAAAAAAATGATATATTATTCATATGATTTCAAGTTATACAAGTTTCACAATTTGTAATAAGAAATAAAGATTTTCTACAAATTTGTTTTATACAATAACAAATTTCTTATATACAATTTCAATTTATTTCAATTTTCCTAATTTTAAATAACAAGCAAAGATTTAATACAATTTTTTATCTATTTACAATTGTCTTCAATTTGATGGCCTTCAATTTGTTGTTGTTGACTTGTTGTTGTTGGTCTTGAATTCTTCATTTTGGTTGCTATTGTTATTGTTGTTTTTCTTCCGGCGAGTTGTTCCCACTTGTGGACGTAGATAATGCTTTTCTTTGTGTCCTATCTTCAGTCTTCAGCCAGTCTTCTGTGCAAGCGAGCATTTCTAACGATTGGGGTTTCAAGCGATTTCTGTAATCAATTTGAACCCTGCCACTTGTAGAAAATGCACTTTCAGAAGCAACTGTAGAGACAGAGGAGTTAGTTGATCTTTAGCCATATATTTAAGAATACTATAAGCTAAGTAGTTCAAATCCCCGATTATGCCCGATTAATTCCCGATTAATCGCTAATTGGAAGCTAAGCGATTATTATTTTAACGATCTATAATATTTTAATAGTTAGCGATTTAATCGGGTATAATCGGCCGATTAGTGGTTAATCGGCCGATTTTAAGTCGCCGATTAACCAATTAAATCTTCTCTAATTTTCATGCTCCTTTGCATTATTTGGGCTAAATCCGACTCTAGCTCAAATTCAAATTCAAAATCCAAACCCCTTCTGGTCTTTGCGCAAACCCAAACTCGACATGTAGCCGTTCTCTTCTTCTTCCTCGTGCAAACCCAAACCCAAACCCAAACCCAAATCCAAATTGATTCTCTTATTCTTCCTCGAGCAAACCCAAACCTAACCCGTTGTCGCTCTCCCTGCGCCGTCGTATACTTGACCCGGCCCGCATCTTCTGCACCTATTGCTGCTCGCGCTGCTCCTCCTCGATTGATATTGTTTGATGGAACCGACCAGCAAACCCGACCTGACACACATCTAGAATCCAAATTCAGCTCAAATCAAGTACTCTCTTATTTTTCTCTATAACTATATGTTCCTATTTGATAATCTCGTAATAGTTTTATGTTAGGATTTATGGTTGCCACATAATGATGATATATCTTTTTAAAGTATATATATAGTTCAATGTGAACAGTTCGGATCATCAATTCGAAGGCGGGAAGGCCGAGTGCACACGGAGGGGTGGTGCACAATGGAAGACTTCCCTATATATATATATATATATATATATATATATATATAACGATTTTTCCGATTTAATCCCCGATTATTTTTCGATTAACCGATTAATTACTAATTGCTCCTAGACCGATTAGTTCCAAAAACTGATTTTAACTGCCTAGACTATAAGTGTGTTTATGGTCTTTTCACCATTGTAAAATATCTAGTGAAGAACTAAAAGACTCAGAATTTTGTTGGTTATACCAATTTAATTTATTTGGTTGATTAGTCATAGGTTTTTTTGATCGAATTTGTGTAAGTAAATTAAATGTTCTATCATCAAATTTACTCTTACCCTTATCTTTAGAAATAGCAGAAGAAAAACTAACTACAGAAGTTAAAATACTAGAAGCAAAAGATCTATCATAATAATCATACAAGTTATTTAATGTAGATTCAAATTTAACTAAAAAAGAAGCGCAATCAATTTCAGAATCATCATCCCCAAGTAAATTAAAAAATATTTCAATCAAACTCTTCGTACCTTCTAATTTGATATGAGGATCCATAACGGTAGCAACACAATACAACATAGGAGGGGGATTAAAATACTTCAAAAATTTTGCATATGCAAGTTTGACAATATCACCAACAAAAGCATCATCTAACATTTCTTTAAAAGTTTGCATCATAGTAACTATTGAAATAAAAATACTACTAGAAGTAGATTCATATGATTTTGAAAATTTGAAAGTTGCGATTTTAAAAAGTTCTAAAATTTTCAACAAAGATTTGGCATAATACCAATCGGGGGGGAGTCATTTCAAAATTTGGCATATTTTTTGCGATACAAAAATTATTTTTACATGTTTTATATTCGGTAACATGCAGTAAATCAAAAGTAAAGTTCTATCGGTGTTTAACATCCTTTGGAAATTTTCTAAAAGATACATTTGAAATCCTACACCAATTTTTCCATTCTTGAAATACGGTGCCACTTAATGCAATAAAATGTACACAATTTCTAATTTTAAGTATATATGGATCGGCTATTTTTAATGTATCTTGAACACATAAATTTAAAATATGACATGCACATCTAACATGAAAAATATTGTCAGATGGAGGGTCTAATGCGGTTTTTAAAATACTAATTGATGCATTGTTGTTAGATGCGTTATCAAAACTAATATACATAATTTTATCGCGAATATGAAAAACATCACAAATTTCTAAAATACGGTTTGCTATTTCAATGCCACTATGGGGAGGGCAATGCAGCAAGTGATATGATTCTTTTTTGAAGAATCCAATCACTGTCGATCCAATGATAGGTTATTCCCATCATTGGAATATTGTTGCAAACCGTCCAACAATCTGAAGTTAAACTAACTTTACAAGTTAAACTCCATAAAATTGCAATCATAGCGTCCTTCATTTCATTGTACATTTTAAAACAATCTGATTTTGAAGTGTTTCTAGGGATTCTTCTAAAATGAGGGTTTAAGGCAGTTTGATTAAAATTTTCCAAGTCCCTACTATCGGAATAGGAAAATGGCAACTCTTCCTTATTACTAATCGGGCCATTTTCCGACGAACAAGATCGGGATCATAAGGGTGGCTATCAACTAGACCGGTTCTAGGGCGGATTTTTTCTTGGCCGGGTAGGTCAATAAGAAGCTCTTTATGCATACAGGGCCGGCCCTGGCCCAGGGTCAACAGGGCGACCGCCCAGGGCCCACTTCAGGGGAGGGGCCCAAATTTTTTTAAATATAAAAAATTAATGATCTTATAATTAATATAATGAATTAATAGGTTTGTAATTAATTTTTAGTGGAAGGCCCAATTTAGTAATCTCTCTCTCTTTCAGTGTCACTTCAACTTTTTCATTTTTTTTTTGTCTAGCCTCTTCATCTTCTTCAAATTCTCTCTCTCACTCACTGTCTCTCCCCTTTCGGCATCTTCAGATCTTCTTCAAATTGTCAGTTGAGAATTTTCGTTTGTTTTTTTTACAGAGTTTTTTTCTTAGCAGGAGTTGTAGTTGGAGTTGTAGTCATGCTGTCTCGGGTATCAGAGGCGTAGTTGGAGTTGTCGGTCTTCTTAGCAGGACTGCAAGAGTTGTTGGTCTTCTTAGCACAACTCTGGTAGTTCAGCCCTCTCATGTCGTTTTTTTTTTAATTAATAGAATTGAGAATCTCTTTTTTGGGTTTAGGAGGCATTGAGGTAGAAATCACTCTAACAATAGTATTGTTGGTTGATTTTATTGTTAGGCAAGCTTAGTGACAAACTGAAATTTGAAGCTTATTTATATAATAAGCTTGATTCTTGGGGCTCTGGCCTTATATTTTAGATGAGATGTGATTTTTTTTGGCAGGTGTAAGAGTCGCTGTCACTATGCTTAATAAAAATATAGAGTATTTGGTGTCTAAAGCAAAATAAAGGTAATCTTTATTTTTCTGGGTATTGTTTTTATATCCCCGCCGTTATATTATAATTTATTAATATATATAAAAATACATGTGTGTCTATAAAGGGCCTAATTTTTTTTTCTTCGCCCAGGGCCTCAATTACCTCAGGACCGGCCCTGTATGCATACTTAGGATGTGTCGCTTAATTGTACCCGTGCCCTCACCCCTCTTCCATTTGTATTGCTTAGAACATGTTTTACAAACTTTCAAACCTACACATGGTACATTTTCGTCCGGAATGTAATCGTAAAATTTATGCCAATCACTACTTTCCCCTCTAGTTTTCCTACCACTAGCGGGTTGTGTTGTTTCGGTTGCTTGTTGTTGTGGTTCTTCTAATTGTTTGTCTCCTACAAACTCATCGTGTGTACCCCATTGTTGGGTAGGAGGATCATGGTACTCTTCGGCGGGCTCATTATGTGGGATAATTGGTGGCCTACGGGAAGTGCCGGTGGAATCTTGCCCACTTTGACTACGACCACTACCGCGTGATCTAGACATGTTGATATGTAGTAGTGATGTAAAACTAACCCTAAATAGAGAATTTCCAAGAATCTTAAAGATTTAATTTTACCAACACGTAGTGCGGATTAAAGGTAGAAATTTTAAACAGTTAATTGGTTTGATGGATTTTCAAGAATTGAATCACGTTAAATCCCAATTAATAATTCAATTATAACAATCAATAATTAAATCCCTAAGTGTTCTTAGCAAGTAAAAGATTCTATATTGATTCGTACTCTAATCAAGCAAGTGGCGCACTCAATCTCAATTGTTTTGTGTGCGACAGGAAAATCAGATAATATAATAGAGATAATTGATAAAGCAGTATAACACAAATATTTGAAAATTAGAAAGAGTATACCGAGGGTTCGAAGAACGCAGCATAGATCTCGGAAGAGCACAGCAATCAAAGAGAGAGCAATGGCAGCAACACTTCAAGAGCAATGGCAGAGGAGGGTTGACGGCATCACTGGCTGACGTCGACGACAGCGGTGGGCGGCGCGAACGACGGCGTTGGTTGCGTTGCGGAGGCGCGACAGGAAGACGGGACCAGGGGTGGTCGGGCCGTGCTGGGGTGCTGCGGAGGACGACGGGAGGGGAAACAGATGTGGGGGAGTTGTCGTTGGAGCAAGGGGGAGAACAATGCTTGGGTTTCGATGGGGGCGGCGTCGGGAGGTCGATGCGGCGGCGGGAGGCGCAACGGCATCGAGGTCGACGTCGACGAGGTGGGCGACGGGTTTCGGTCGGGATGGAGGAAGAAGACGATGGAGATTTCGGGGATGAGGGATTAGGGGTTTTTTTAATTTGGGTAATTATATTTGGGGATTAGGGTTTAGGTTAATTGATTTGGGGATAGTTTTTAATTTGGGTAGATTTTAAAGTTTATCACAAACCCTAATATTGTATTAGGATTTATCACAAACCTTAATGAGTTAAATCTCAATTGTATCACACAAAGCAGAGGAGAAGAGCAAAACTCAACACAATAATTTTTAATCAGGAATAGCATCCTTTTCTCATTAATCTCAAGCCTTATATATCGGCTCAAAACAAATCAAGATACAAATCTCAAAATATTCTCAAAATCTAAAAAATACAAAAAAGATTACATATGGCTATAATTGTCAAAAACAAATATAGTACTGAAATAAAATCCTAAACTAAATAAGCAGCTGTCCTAGACGATGCCTGCGCTGATAGAAACGTCCGAATCGTCTTGAACCGATGTCCTCATCAAGTAGTGTATGTAAAAAAAAAACTACACAATGTAGGGGCGATAAGTTACAAAAAAAAATCTAGAAAACAAGAGAGTTGTGAGAGAGAAGATCAAAAAACCAACAAACAAATAAGATACCAAAAATTATAACTACAAAAAAATTAAAAATATAAGAAGAGGGATATGAAATTTTGATACCGTTCACCGTGGATACTCGTATATAAAAAAACCCTTGAAAATAAGAATAGAAGTAGAAGTAGAAATCCGGAATTGAAGACTCGAGGAGAGCTTGGAGGAGAGTTGAAGACTTGATCACTTGGAGTTGGAGGAGAGTTGAAGACTTGAAGACGTTGAATTTTGAGTTCGATACGATCGGAATTTGATCGTGTATATGTCTTGCTACCTTGTTTGTTCAATTGTTCACAAATTGAAATGAATTGAGTAATAATAGTAGAGAGAGTAAGAGAGTAAGGTGTGAATTTTTTGTTTGAGTTTTGGGGGTATTTATAGGGTAAAAATAAAAAAACACAAAAAAAAAACAAAAAAACACCAAAAACGGCTAGAAGAGCCGTTGGAACGGCTCTCTCGTGAACAGTAGCGGTCAGCAATCGTTGGACCTGCGGATCAACGGTCGACCCGGAGTGGGGCGAACGTTTGACCCGTACGGGTCAAACGGTTCGCAACCTATGGGTTGGCTTCTTTTTCACGGGTTACCGGCCCGGGTTATACGGGTTGGATTCGCTGTTGAAGCGACCCGGATCGACCTGTTAACGTTAATGGGTTCGACCCGAACCCGAACCGGGGTTTCGCGGGCCGAGTTAAACAGGCGGGTCGCGGGCAGTTCGCGGGTCGACCCGACCCGTTTGCCATCCTTACAGTCAGTTTGTTTCCTCTCCTACATCAGTTCATTACAGTGTTTTTTTTTTGGATCCTCAGATATCTCGGGGGCACTATCACTTGCTCATTATTTATGCATTCTATATCTAAACTGAAGCTTAGTACATATTCTGATTCAGATTGGGCGGGTTATCCTGTTACCAAATGGTCTACCACAGGTTTCTATCAATTTTTTGGTGATTCGCTGATCTCATGGCGAAGCAAGAAACAAGCAGTTGTTGCATGTTCTTCCATAGAAACTGAATACAGAGCAATGACAACTACTAATAGAGAAATTGTTCATGTTCGTTGACTGTAATCAGATATGTGTGTCACTCTTACAGGAGCTACTCCTTTTCATTGTAATAATTGGAGTGCATTGCACATTGCAAGCAACTCGGTCTTTAATGAGCGAACGAAGTACATAGAGATTGATTGTCACTATGTTCGTGAGTGTTTTGAAGTAAGGATCACTTCACTTCATTTTGTTACCGTAGACAGTAGACTTCTTTACTAAATCTCACACTGTTCAGAGATTCGATATTTGATGAGCAAACCACACTGTTCCACCCACCGTGAGTTTGAGAGGGAGAGTTAGATATTATGTTAGATGCGAGATATTAGTTTAGTCCCATATCGATTATGTATTAGTTTAGTATTTGCTTCTCTCCTCTATATAGGAGATATTCTACTCATTTATAATCAATCCAATAATATTTTTCAATCTCTCTTAACCTTAACAACCTTAACAGATAATCATTATTGGCCCAGATCATGTCAGCCTAAGTTTTTGGGTTAAAGGGTTTTAAACCAGGCACTGAACTGTTTGAATATCAATTTAAATCCCTCAACCCTCATGACAGCTTCATATTTTTGGTGTAGTGGTAGGGTTATGTATCATATGTATCATGGCTTGGTACAGTCTTTTCTCAAGAGATACAATCTCTTTATCCACTAATTGATGGACTGAAGGACGGCATTCTCCAACCCTATCCCTCTTAGCTTCATACTTCCAAGAACAAAACCTACCACCTATGTACCTTTTTTTTATGTGCTTGGCCTATTTCTTTGCATGTACAAGTGTACAACAAAAATCAAAATGACAACTGATAAGCTAGCTAGTTTGTTTTCTTGCACGCTAAAATGAAAGTATATATTTTGTTACTTATCTATTTTTCACTGTAAAAAGTTGCAGCAAGCTCCTTGCACTGAGTATTTTTTTTATTAAGAGAGAGAGAGAGAGAGAGAGAGAGAGAGAGTTGACCCCTTTGAATAATTTCTAAAAGCTGCTCTTAATAATGTTATTTTTTTGGATCAGATGGAAGGCCTTGAAGCGGCAATTGCTAAGCATGCGATCTCACAATGATGCCAAGGGAATAGAGTTTAAAAGACTGAATGATTCTATATATACGTTCCCTTGTCCAGACTGCATGTGCCGTTCAAATAAATCGGAAGTTATAAAATCCTTACCATCTCGATGACCCTGGTGGCATTTTGACAACTAACATATTTCATGACCCTGGTGATACGTCCAGTTCTTTTTTCCCTGAATAGGTGTGTCACCATTCATTCTTTCGTTAGCATTTTGGTTGGAATGCCCTTGTCTCCCTGAAGCCTTCAGGGAGAAAAAAAAAGGGAAAAAATGTACATTGTTCAAATTTTTTTCGACCTGGGGGTTAACAGCATCTCCATGTACATTATGTCATATTACGGAAGAACAGAGCTGAAGTATCAATCTTCCAACAGAGAAAGTTGCCCTGGGTTGCTGACATGAGAAGCCTCCATGTATGTAACAACACAATTACACACTTACCCATTGTACCAATTTCCATGCTCGGTTTTGATAGGCTTCATGTATATGCTTCTCGCTTCCCTTTTTTGTTTCCATATACAAATCAGAATCAGAATTATATTTGTTGAGCGTGTGGGACTCCGGGTTTGAAATCCATTATCTGTTGTCATTTTGTGACGGTCCCATTCCATTTTTTGTATTTTTGAAGCGCCATTCTTTCTTTTTTCTTTTCTTTTTTTGCCAAATACAGAATAGTGATCAATTCATTCTTTTATTTCCTCAGGTTTCTAATTGCCTTAAAAGAGTTTTTTCTGTTACCTGAATCACTGCATGTCGTTGGACGATACAAAATATGTACATTATTATTGTTCCTGTCGGTTTGGCAGTTTTTGCTATGGCAGTGTGGGTTGTTGTTGTTGTCACACATTTTGTGTCGATTATTTGGATCCAATATGCGTGGTTTGAAAAGACAAGCTGAACTTTGAGCATCTGAAAACCAGAAGTCTTCCATGTTTGATTACTATTACTGTCTTGAGCTCTTATCATGTACAAAAAACATAATAGTGTCTGTCAACTATCCAACCATGCTCCTCTCGCCTTATTTTTAAGCTGCGTTTGTTGCTTCTAATTAGATGCTACCATTTGATAACTTATTTCTAAACGAGTAACATGACCTTGAACTTGAATCTAAAAACTTATATTATAGCAAAACTTTGAAAAACGAACAAGATTTTCCCAAGGTGTTTGGTAAGAAGTAATTACAGTTGCTTGTGGTACCCCCCCAACTAAAGAAGCAATTGCATCTAAAGGTAGGATATTTTTTCAGTTGCAACCCAAGCTGAAAGTAAATAGGTTCTTTACTTCAGTTGCAACCCAAGCTGAAAGTAAATAGGTTCTTTCCTTCTTCTTCAATACCTTTTTTAGTTGCAACTTAAGAAAAACTCCAGTTAATCGATGGCGCGATGGTGGTCTGCTTAATCCTTTTTTCTGAACTGGGTTGGGCATACTCATTGTCATCCCACAACAAGCTGAGCTCTTGTTTAACTAACGAAGAGGCTTACCTAATCTGACCACTTGTTCAACTAAAAACAGTGGCTTTGCTAGTGTTGCTCGCCATTACTTTTGTCCATATGAAGGCCTATATGGCTTAAAAATTGAACCTTATGCCAAACCTATTGAAAGCCTTTATGTATGATAATATGAATGTGGTCCAAAAATTCCTTTTTGACCACTTGATGTTGTCTGTTACAGCACGCCTTGATGTAGATCTAATATTATCGACACAAAAAGTTGCCATTTCATTTGCCAATTTGTCACTCTCATTTTTCTTCAACATAAGATGTGATATAAGTTAATCACATGAAGCCAGATGACAAAGGCTGCTCTACCACTAGTACAGTGTCTTTAGAGCATATGTAGTCGTTGAGACTGGTATTTAGAAATTGAAATTTTGAGTTCAAGCTGTTTGAACTCAAATTTTGAATTTGTTTTTTAAAAAAATGCATGGACGATAGATGAATTCCTGTCCGAATTTTTTTAATTTTAATAATTAAGAATCTTAATTATATCTTAATTCTTAATTAAATATCAATTAAATCCTAAAATGTACCCATAATAATTTTTATAGGATAAAACTTTTTTTTTCCAAATGGGAGGAAAAGGCATCAGATATCCCATCCGATATATATATTTTTTTTAAAATTCTGACAAAAAAATATTTTGCTCAAAAAATTATTTTGCGTCTGGTTTTTATTTTTTTAAAAAAATTGTAGGACGAGAAATCATATTGCGTCCGATCATTTTTACAGAGAAAGTTGTTAACGGATGAAACTTGACTTCCGATTGCTATATTTTTCGCAATTCCTATTTCTCCTCTCAAATATTGTTCATCCAAAATTTAAAATTTTCAAATATAGGAATGATTACATCTTCTATTTTGCAAAATTTTTCAAATTTTAGAAATACAAGGAACGACTACAAAAATCATGCAAAGGCTCTTCCTCAACAGATCATCTTCCTGAAAATTAATATTTCCTTTTGGGATTTTGACAAGAGTCATGCAAAGGTGAGTTTGGAAGAGATGTAATAATACATATGATTTATGTAGAAGTCAAAATTTGGTCATGTGACTATTCAGTTAAACCCTTGCTTCTTTTTATAGCTCGTGCAGATCGAAACAGACAGAAAAACGTACTTAAAGAAAAT
This sequence comes from Hemerocallis citrina, assembly GCA_017893485.1. Classification (NCBI taxonomy): domain Eukaryota; kingdom Viridiplantae; phylum Streptophyta; class Magnoliopsida; order Asparagales; family Asphodelaceae; genus Hemerocallis; species Hemerocallis citrina. Next base: position 81,658,479 of record CM030361.1, read on the forward strand.
ACAAAACTAGTAATTGAGCAGTCTGAGCTCAGGGCCGGCCCTGAGTTCCGGGGGGCCCTAGGCGAACTTCCGAAATGGCCCCCCCCCCTGCCCCATATAAAAAAAAAAAAAAAAAAAAAATTTACGCGCGAAACGCGTGCCTATATTTACAAGGAAAGTTTGAAATCGGGGCCCCAAAAATGACGAATTCCGCGGGGGCCCGAGGCGGCCGCCTTGCACGCCTACATATCAGGGCCGGCCCTGTCTGAGCTATAGGTAATTAGCAGGTCATGTGTGACTGTTCATCAGCTCATTTTGTCATATAAATCTCCACTATTTTAATAGGAGAGATGGAGTTTGTAACAAACAAATCCGTGCAATACATATCCAAACTATATCCAATAAATATAAACGTGCACTGCACGTGTAGCCCAAATCAAAACATTCAATATAAATTATTTCTTTTCTTATTCGTTATATATTCATTTAACTTGGTGACTATACTTTTTGTAGATCGCACGTACATTATACTAGTATATATCTATAACTATTATAATGGGAGAGATGGGGTTGGTGATTAATTAACAATATTTTGTATGTGTGCAAATACGTGCAGCGCACGTGTTTGTGGTTTTTTTTTGTCTTTTTCCTTCCTCCTCCACGTGCATCGCACGTGCACGTGTTGGTAGGTGTTTTTTGGGTCTTTTTCCTTCTTCCTCCACGTGCATCACACGTGCATTATACTAGTATATATATAGTGGAGATTATGTCATAGTTTGTGTAAAAACTTGAGCACAAAGCTTGTGTATATCTCTCATTCACATTGCTCATGACTTTACTAACGAACTTAACTCCTTGAATTCAGGCGAGTAATTAGTGCAGGCTTTCTTTGTTAAATTCAAATGAGGAATTAGTGTCTAATCACAAATAGTGAGAACCCACCAAAATAGATCACAATCATAAACACAGATTCATAGACCCAACTGTAATCATCAATGGTCGATATATATTAAGTTAGAAGTCAAATATATATATATATATATATATATATATATATATATATATATATATATATATATATATATATATATATATAGGGCCTTCTTCCGTTGCAAACACTACTATAGCGTTTGCAAACGTGCAAACACCTTAACCCGTCATTGGGGATGACGGGTTAAGGCAAAACACATAACTCGTCATTGGGGATGACGGGTTATGTGTTTTGCCTTAACCCGTCATTCCCAATAACGGGTTAAGGCGTTTGCACGCATTTGCACGACATTCGCGTTTGCAACGGAAAATGGCCCATATATATATATATATATATATATATATATATATATATATATATATATATATATATATATATATATATATATATATATAAGTAATGTGAGCCTCATATTTGTATGAGAAAATTTTCCTCATACAAAGTGATTATACTCACTTTGTGGGGTCCTGGAAGATCCAGTCCGTCTATCATTTTTATCATGCTAATAGATGTATGTGTAGAAAAAATCAAGTGGTTTGGAGGTCATTCACCCATGCATCATGTGGATCCAATTTGTTGTTCGATTTGTATTACTGTTGAAATCGTTCATTTTTCAACCACATGATGCATGGGTGAATGACCTACAAACCACTTGATTTTTTCTACACATACATCCATTAGTATGATAAATATGATGGACGGAGTGGATCTTCCAAAAGAGTCCCATCAAATGAGTATAATCGCTTTGTATGAGGAAAATTTCCTCATACTCTATATAAGGCTCACTTTTCTCTCTCTCTCTATATATACATACTATTTTTTGTCCTAAAAAAATCGCCTAAAAGAGAGACAGCAATTAGTTTTCTTGTATACAAAGGGATATTCCAAAGTGTGGACATGCTTTGTTTGCCAAAAAAGATGGACTGCATAATAATTAGGCATGCAAAAATGGGGCTAAAAGAATTAAAAGGGAAAAGAGAGACCAAGGTGAGCTATAATGGTGGAAGCATTTAAATAGCTGAAGAGATGATTGCAAAACATGGGAGATGATGATGGCTTGCGTTGCAGGCAAAATCATGAGAGAATGCAATGATATATAACACTTCTTCTTAGAAAAAGTGCGGTTTTTTCGGGTCTGCCATATAGGTAGTACTGGATCCGAAAAACCTATTTATGCGTTGCAAATTCGACCCGAATTTTGTGATCCTCATATAATTTAATTAGTCTAGGTTCGTCAATGTCCAGCTCTGTTTATGAGTTTAATGAGTTTGGATCCTTAGATAGATCATAAATTTTACTTTTTTTCTTCTTCTTTCTCACACATCATAAATCTTACTTGACATGCAAGTGAATATGATCTAACCTGTTAACACCTATTTAAATGTATAGAATGTTGGAAATATATCTCAAATATTTCTCAATTAGAATCTTTATTTTTAGTTGTTAAGCGTATATCTTTATCAAACTATTTGAATTATTTAATATGGTCTCTTCTATATAAATTTCAATATTAGTCAGGAATTTAATATAATTTAAATGTTAGTTGGAGTATTAATCTTATTTTAAATAGGGTCTAAATACTCTAAGTTATGATCCAACTAATATTTAAATTATAGTTTTGAATATATCTTTCCTAATTTGCATTTTAAGATTAATACTCTATAAATACATGAAAAGATATTGTATCTAATATAGAGCCAATAGAAAGAACGAAGAGCTAGCTATCAAATTGAGAGATTATTGTAATTAGAGAGTAAAAAAAGACAAAGATGCATGTCTTGTAATTTCCTTACTGTCTAATTGAATATTGGCTCCGAAATACCATCTCGTTTGTTATTTTATTTTTAAATTACTTTTCTACTTGTTGTAAGTCAATTTATTTTACCGAATTCTCCGAATAATAAGAGCTGTTGGGTCTTTATCTAATTCCTTGATTTCGATAGGCTATGAAGCATGGTCACGAGTACGATGTACGAGTACGACACGACCCGGATACGGAGATACCTGATTTTTTTTAAAGTAGGATATGGATGTGTTGGTGGATACGTTAAATACAATATGCTTCATATTATATCTATAAATAAAAACTTAACGATCGTTTTAAAAATGGAAGCACTTAAACCATGATCATAAGCATTTTTTGATAAAGAAATGATAATCCATGTATTAAAATTTTGGGTGTACTTATTTTGTATTTGAGCATAACTCTAAAGTAAACATCAAGTTTTGGAAATTACACTATGACCCCGTATATATCTAAATACAATTGTGCCTAAAGTTACTAAAAAGTATAAAAATTTTGGTTACTTCTTAGGTACGCACCCGAGAGTACTCAAGGAGTATCGGCACCCGATACGTACCCGACACGAATACGTTGACCTTCCGAAAGTACCCGTGCTTTCTAACTCATAGGCCACCTAGGAAAACATTGGAAGTACAGAAACTAATAAATGTTCATATATAGTGTCTTCAATATCCTTTTTAGTTTGAAAAAAATCTCATTATTGTTCCGAATAGAGAGAAAATTTTACCCTTAACCTGCTAGTCACTTTGAATAGTGTTGAAATATAGTAATTCTTTTCTTTTTCTCCAAGAATGTAATCCTTGTATATAGATGTATACAGTAAAGAATAAAGTACAACAAGAAGAATAAGAATTATTTTCTCCAAAAAATTATTTTCTTCATGGTATCAGAGTCTAATCAGATCTAGGCCAACTGAAGAAGAAGAAGAGGAGGCTGATCACCTCCATCTTGATCTGATCCCGTTGTTGATCCCGTCACCGATCATCGACTCCGATCCCGTCAGATCCCATCGCCGAAAACCCCAAAGAAGCCACCCCCGTCCTCCGATTTCTCTCTCCTGACCAATTTCTCTCTCCCCGAGCACCACCAACCCCCAACCACCTCCGGTGCCACCCGTCGACGCACACCTCCCCGTCGACTTCCCCATCTCCGGCGAGCCCTTCTCGTCGATTCTACTGCCCACCACTAGCGTCGATCCCCCTCTTCCCTCTCTCGTCGAGCCCTCGCCCAGCCCAGAACGAAACCCCTGCTCCTCATCGAGCTCCAACCCCGACCAAAGCCCCGCCGTCGACCACTCCTGTCGCACTGCTCGTCGATCGCCGGCGCGATCGCCGGCGACGTCACCTCCGAATCCTCTTGCCCTCTTTTTTGTTGTGGGTACTGTAGCTGCTATCTCTCTCTCTCTCTCCTGTTGCTGTTGGGTGTTCGGGAGAAGAGGGGACTTCTGTTTGCTGTTCGGGTAGGGAGCTGTGGAGTTTGTGTTTGCTGTTTTGTGAAGAAGGGGAGGGATTGATCCGGTGTTGGATTGTTGTTGTTTTGTTGAACACTTGGAGCTGTTCTTGACCAAGTTGTGTTGTTTGCTATTGGTTGCTGAAGATCAAATCCATTGTTTTTTCCCTTTGTGCCGCTACCATGGGACAAACTGATAGAGCTGAGAAGAGTATTGGAGATATCCAAAGTGAAGTCAGAAGATCAACTCGCAGATATCTTAACCAAGGCCGTTTCGACTCGACTCTTCTTGAAATTTGTTGACAAGTTGGGCATGCTCGATATCTATACACCAACTTGAGGGAGAGTGTTGAAATATTCTGTTTCCTAATATAGAAAACAGATTCCCCAAATCTCTCATCTTCCTAATCTTCTCTCAATCTCTTTTCTTCTTCTCCAAGAATGTAATCCTTATATATAGATGTATACAGTAAAGAATAAAGTACAACAAGAAGAATAAGAATTATTTTCTCCAAAAAATTATTTTCTCCAGATAGTTCATCGTATACATGATGAGTTATGCTAAGTTTGCCGGTTATTTTTTAATAACTAGCACACGTACTGAACACATTTTTTTTCTCTTATAAGTCATTAAGTATGACTGATATGGTTGGAAAAGTAGGTATAATACACATGAGATCAAAATCGGCCATAATCCATACGACCATGTGCACATGACCTTACCTCTAGTATTAACCCTCTTTGCTAACAAATAAGAGGTTGGATACTGTTGGGAGAATTGGACCTGAGTGTACCAAGTGACCTTTCTTAAATTGATCTGCAACAGGAAGAAAGTGAGAAGTAGCTCGAGGCGTGGGTTGCACTTTCTTTAAGAAACTATTTGGCCGATTCTGGAGATGAATCGTTGTTCACCAAACACTTCTCCCGGGATACAACGAGCTTCTGATCTACAGTGCTGCCTAATGCTCCAATAGCAGCACGTACCAACTTGCACCAGCAAAAACCGCAGAAAATGTATTTTTTGAGAAAATTTTGAATGATAGATTTTTTCTTTTTTTTTCTTTTCTGTTTTTCTGCAGCTTTTTACTTCCCAAAGATAATCTCATCTTATAGGTTGTAACCAGGAGGCTATAATGTGTGTGCATTAATCCAAAAAACGGCTATATAATGAATACCATTTAATTTTTGAAACTGCTATAACATAAAGTCTATTTAAGTGTGAAACAGCTATATTTATTAAAAACGTTTTGAATTCTGAAAGTTCAAAAAAAAGTTTCTGTTTTTTTTTTTTCTTCAATAGACCCCAAGACCCCTAAGGCCCTAAGGCCCGGCCCGGTCATAGATATATAAATATATATATATATATTATGTAGAATGTAGGAATTGAACCCCCAACCTCTTGTGAACTCAAAACTTTAACCGTTGGGCCATGAGACAGTATTGATAACAAGATGAGTGTTTTGAATGTATACTCAATTCCAACAATCCCCCACTTATATATTTAAAACACTAATTTTAAAAGAAGCGGTTTTTCAAAAGTATAGAACCATGCAAAAGTAAGGTGTCCGAAGACTTGAACCTTACATAGTGGACAATCCTCAAAATGCAAGAATAATGAGTGATCTTCAGTCTTGAACTCATTACCCGTTTTTACATAGTGAAGGAAAACCACACGTGATTCTACCAGGTGCAAGTTCTAAATGCCAGCACATTCCGGCCTTGTGCTTATCCCAGTATAGGTGAATGTTTTTAGAGAATCAGCCCCATTCTCATAGAAGCGGCCACACTTCACAAACACCTCGGTGAGTCTATCAAGAGTGCTCTTGTAGCTAGGCACTCCTCTCATTCAGAGATATAGAGTTCATTAAGAGCCAAGCTCATCCTTACTAACGCTACAAAATATCATGCACATACACATCAGGATGGACTAGGGAGTGGTAAAACTCCTAGGTTGCATGATTTCAATCACAGTATGGCTTGTTTTTCCCATTGAACCTATGTCTTGGGATCTCCAGTCGTATAGGTTGGGTTCCCACCAATTGTGATCCTAAATGGGCTTCAGTCCCATCCTTATCGATGTATTCCAAACTTTGTCTCGAGACAATCCTTTTGTCAAAGGATCTGCAAGATTACTTTCTGATCTGACAAAATCCACAGTAACAGCACCAGACGTGAGGAGCTCTCTCACCGTACTGTGCTTGCGACGAATCGCCAGTCTCTTACCGTTATAGTAAGCATTTTGTACTTTAGCAATAGCAGCAGTACTATCTGAGTGGATTAAGATCGGAGGTATAGGCCTATTCCATGAAGGAATGTAAGACAAGAGGTTCCTCAACCAGCTTGCCTCCTCACTAGCCGCAGCTAGAGCAACTAACTCAGACTCCATAGTAGAGTAAGTTAAAATAGTCTGTTTCTTGGACCTCCAAGAAATAGCACCACCAGCGATACTAAAAACGTATCCACTTGTGGCCTTGGAATCATCCGAAAATGAATTCCAATCTGCATCACTGAATCCCTCAAGGACAGCGGGAAATCTCTCATAATGTAGTCCTAAGTTCATGGTCTTTTTCAAGTACCTCATGACTCTGTCAATAGCATTCCAATGCTCAGAACTTGGACAACTCGTAAATCTACATAATACACCTACAGCATATGCAATGTCAGGTCTAGTGCAGTCAGTAGCGTAGCGAAGGCTACCAATAATACTAGCATATTCTTTTTGTCTAACTGCAGCACCAGAATTTTTCAAAAGTTTCACATGAGGGTCACTAGGTGTACATGCAGGTCTACGGTCAAAGTAATTGTATTTCTTCAAGATCTTCTCAATGTAATGAGATTGATCAAGAGTAATACCAGTTTCAGAACGTGTGATTTTCATGCCTAAAATAACATTGGCCTCACCTAGGTCCTTCATATCAAAATTTTGACTAAGCATAGTTTTAGTCTCTGAAATTAATTCAAGCGAAGAACCACAAATGAGTAAATCATCTACATATAGACAAAGCATGATGCAACTATCACTGGATGCTTTATAATAAAGGCATTTATCAACATTATTAATAGAAAAACCATTTGAGAGTAATAACTGGTCAATTTTGTCGTGCCACTGTTTAGGAGCTTGCTTAAGACCATATAAAGTCTTATTCAGCTTGCAGACTTTGTGTTCCTGCCCGGGAATCACAAAACCTTCAGGCTGATCCATATAAAGTTCCTCTTCAAGTTCTCCATTAAGAAAAGCTGTTTTAACATCCATCTGGTGGATCATCAAGTTGTGCACAGCAGAAATGGCTAATAAAACTCTAATGGTAGTCACACGGGTCACAGGAGAGTAAGTGTCAAAGAAATCTATATTTTCCTTTTGTACATATCCTTTAGCTACTAGTCTAGCTTTAAAATTTTCAATTGTACCATCTGGTTTAAGCTTTCTTTTAAGAATCCATTTGCATCCTATAGTACGACTACCGCGAGGTAAGTCCACTAACTCCCAAGTACCATTAGAGGTTAGTGAATCCATTTCATCATTTATGGCTTCTTGCCACAAATCGGCATCAGGTGAGGTTAAAGCCTCATTGATAGAACTAGGATCATATTCTAAAGCATATACAACATAGTCATCACCAAAATCTTTAGTAGTTCTAGCACGTTTGCTTCTACGTGGATCAGAATCTAAATCAACATTAGCAGCATTTGTATTAGTTTGAGGAATGCCAGAGGAAGTTGAGGGTTGTGAACCCCCACTACCCCCACTACTACCCCCACTGTTCCTCAATAAGTAAGGAAATTTATCCTCATAAAAATCAGCATCTAAGGATTCAATAATCGCATTATTATGCAAGTCTAAAAATCTGGAAGCCTTACTGTTTTCTGCATAACCAATAAAAACACATTCATATGCCCTACTTGCAAGTTTGATTCTTTTTGGGTCAGGTTTTCTGACATATGCTAAACAACCCCAAACTCTAAAATAATCAATATTAGGCTTTCTACTTCTCCATAATTCGTATGGTGAAGTATCAGAAGATAGATGTGGAATTCTATTTAAAACATGACATACAGATAAGAGAGCTTCACCCCATAAAGATTTGGGTGCTCCAGAACTAATAAGCGAAGCAACTACCAATTCAGTAAGAGTCCTATTCTTTCTTTCAGCTTTTCCATTAGATTCAGGTGAATAAGGTGCAGTGGTCTCGTGAATAATTCCAAATGATGCATATAATTGTTTAAATTCATTGGAATCATATTCTGTACCTCTATCACTACGAAATCTCTTAATATTTCTTTCAAATTGATTTTGCACTTCAGTTACATAAGTTCTAAACATGTCAATTGCTTCACTCTTATGAGCCATAAGATAAACATGTGTATAATTAGAGTGATCATCAATAAACGTAATGAAATATCTTTTACCATTTCTGGTTAAGGTTCCATCCATCTCACATATATCAGAATGTATCAAGTCTAAAATTTTTGTTTCTCTAGCTACACTTTTATGTGAAGTTTTAATTATCTTAGCTTGACTACAGGATGTGCATTTTTCAAATTCATTTAAGTTAACTTTTGGTATCATGCCAAGTTTGCTCATATTATTTACCAATTTCTTATTAACATGACATAGTCTAGAGTGCCATAAATTAAAAGAAGACAAAGAGTAAACAGAAGCATTATTCTTATTCATTTCAATACTGAGTTTAAACATCCCATTACAAGCAAATCCCTTTCCCACAAAAATCCCATTTTTAGTTATAACATACTGGTCGGATCCGATGCTCTGATGAAAACCAGCCTTGTTGAGCAGGTATCCAGAAATCAAGTTCTTCCTCATATCAGGAGTGTGCAAGACATCCTTGAGGGTAACAGTCCTGCCAGAGGTGAACTCCAAGTCCACCTCTCCAGTGCCCATCACGTTGATACAGTGTGAATCACCAAGTTGCACTTTTTGGCCTTCAGTCTCCTTATAATTTTTGAACCAGCTGCGCTCATAGCAAACATGCCTAGTAGCGCCCGTATCTGCCCACCACCCATCGGTTACACCGACCATGTTGATTTCAGTAATCATAGCCACTAACGGCCCTTCGATAGCATTTGCCTGTGGTGCAGGCGTACGCGATCGGCAGTTCCTAGCGATATGTCCAAAGCGATGACACTTCCAACACTCGATAGGATCTGTTCCATTGTTGTTGGTTTGGGCTTGCTGGTTATTTGTCTTATTCGGATTCTGACGTCCATTCTGACCATTCTGACGAAAGTTCGAATTGAACTTCCGACTAGCATTCTTCTTGAACGGCTTGTTCTTTGGTTTCAAATGGACCTTTGCTTTGTTCTGTTGAACAAGCAGGACTTCTTCTTTCTGATCTTGCTTTCTGGATTCCTCCTCAACTCTAAGCCTAGTTATCAAATTCTCCATGGTCAGTTCTTTTGATTTGTGTCGCAGGATGTTCTTGTAGTCTTTCCAACCAGGTGGTAACTTGTCAATCATCACAGCTACTTGAAATTGCTCATCGAGGGGTATTCCCTCTGAAATGATCTCATGAGCAATATGCTGTAACTCGTGTGATTGAATAGTTACCAGCTTGTCGTCGACCATGGTGTATTTGAGGTAACGACTGACTGCGAATTTCTTCGAGCCAGCCTCTTCAGTGTCATATTTCTTCTGTAGGGCTTCCCAAACAGACCTAGCCGTATCGGACTGTAAGTAATAGTCATACAGTTCGTCGGATAGTCCATTCAAGATGAAGTTCCTACACTTAAAATCGGCATCCTTCCATTCTGCTATGTCATCTAAAATTTGTTCATTATCATTGGCATCAACAGGTTCTGGGTTAGGCATTACAGGGCAGTCATGGGTAAGAACATGGGCAACTTCCTTCAGCGACAGATAGAAAAACATTTTGTTCTTCCATCGCTTGAAGTTCAAGCCAGCAAATTTTTCTGGTTTGTTGGTTTCATATTTGCGGTCAGAAACTAAAGCCATTACAGATTACGAAAATAGTTTCTTAAAATTGTTGGGAGAATTGGACCTGAGTGTACCAAGTGACCTTTCTTAAATTGATCTGCAACAGGAAGAAAGTGAGAAGTAGCTCGAGGCGTGGGTTGCACTTTCTTTAAGAAACTATTTGGCCGATTCTGGAGATGAATCGTTGTTCACCAAACACTTCTCCCGGGATACAACGAGCTTCTGATCTACAGTGCTGCCTAATGCTCCAATAGCAGCACGTACCAACTTGCACCAGCAAAAACCGCAGAAAATGTATTTTTTGAGAAAATTTTGAATGATAGATTTTTTCTTTTTTTTTCTTTTCTGTTTTTCTGCAGCTTTTTACTTCCCAAAGATAATCTCATCTTATAGGTTGTAACCAGGAGGCTATAATGTGTGTGCATTAATCCAAAAAACGGCTATATAATGAATACCATTTAATTTTTGAAACTGCTATAACATAAAGTCTATTTAAGTGTGAAACAGCTATATTTATTAAAAACGTTTTGAATTCTGAAAGTTCAAAAAAAAGTTTCTGTTTTTTTTTTTTCTTCAATAGACCCCAAGACCCCTAAGGCCCTAAGGCCCGGCCCGGTCATAGATATATAAATATATATATATATATTATGTAGAATGTAGGAATTGAACCCCCAACCTCTTGTGAACTCAAAACTTTAACCGTTGGGCCATGAGACAGTATTGATAACAATATGAGTGTTTTGAATGTATACTCAATTCCAACAGATACTCAAAAAATCATGCTTACACAACTAAAACCCGGTTAATATAAATATGGATCAATATTTCAACCAACATAACCAAAAAAGAAAAATGTGAGTCTCATATTTGTATCACTACAACACGAATCATCTTTCCCAACAGTTTTCTTTTTGGATTCCCCGACGTTTAAACTCCGGTGTAGAACCTACCGGCATTTTTGAAAACGCCAGTATGAACACCGGGAAAGCGGGTGTAGTGGTAGAGTGGGGGGCTATACCGGAGTTTTGTGCAAACACCGGTATAGGTGGAAACCTACCCTGGCGGTTTCAAAACGCTGCCATATGGATATTTTCATTTGAGGTTTTTTTCTTACAACACCTACCCCGGCGTTTTTAAAACGCCGGCGTAGGGTTTCAAAAATTTATAGAATCTACCCTGGCGTTTTTTAAAACACTGGGATAGGTATATATTTTTTAAAAAAAATTTAAAATTCTAAAAGCAAAATAAATAATGAAAGAGAGATAACAACCGCCGTACTCTTTCCTAAAACCAATATTAAACCATACATGTATACTTCCTTCAATGATTTATACATATTTCACCAGCAAATAATGAATAACATACACACTAGTAAACCATTTCAAAATATCCACATCCAAAAACAGTCTTTCCTAAAATTAGCAGTTCTCTTCTTCATATACAGATTTTGCACAACAATCAATAGCGCCAACCATCGTGGCCAAGTAATTAAGCTTTCAATCTCAACATAAAGAATAGAGCAATTTGTATCGGTAGAACAATAGTCCCAAATAGAACAATAGTCCCAAATACAATAATAGTTCACATGTATAAGTATTGATAGATAAACAATTGGAGAAGTTTCCTCTTCGAGGTTGGGATAGAACAATAGTCTCAAATAAAACAAAGAAACGATATATAGTGAAAATACATGGTAGGATTTCCAACTTCACTCAAAGTTAATTACCTCAACTTGGTCTTCAAGAAATTTAATATATCCAATAGCACAAACCTATTCATAATTTAATGTATGCACAAGCCTATATGTTTGCATATAAATGTATGCACAAAAAATTTAATGTATCAGTCCGCATATAAATATATGCACAAGCCGATTCATAATTAATCATGCCATAATAACTCACTACAAACTAAAATTATTGCTTTTATATAGATAATTTTACGGTTCATTACTATATTAATAATTAATCTATTGAACTATAAGCAAAACTCATTACTGAGATATCAAGCATAAAAGTTCACAAGAGTAATTAAATTAAATTAGAATAGAAAAAAACATGTGTACCATAGAGGTTTGTGATGGCATTGGAGATTGCAACCGTGGTGCAAACCCACAACGTTATGACTTTCGTGTTTTACAATAATAAATTATAAGCATAAGTGCTTGCTGCTTCAGAATAATGGTTATTGCTCTATCACTACTTCACAATAAACCCGTGCTAATAGAAACCTTAAATCATCCCAAAAGTATATACCTCATGTGCAGGGCAGCCCAGGGCCTGTGCGACCTATGCGGTCGCATAGGGCCCACGATCGCACATGGCCCACTAATGAGGAGGTCGTTGGACATCAGATATAACTAATAGAGATTAATATATTCCCTATTTTAGCACAAAAGTCAATCTGTTTGATGGTTAAGGGGATAAATTTTAGATCTAATGGGCACAGGTTCAAACTGTATAGTTGATGATTATTTTTTCGATATATATATATATATATATATATATATATATATATTAAGAAAATACCAATTTTAAAAATTTTTTAAAAATTAAAATTTTAAAAACTAAAAAAATATTTTATATGATCAAACAAGGTGCACCGTTTTGAAGACATGTCGCAGGCACGTGTCAACGGGCAAATCTAGTGTGTGTGTGTGTGTGTGTGTGTGTGTGTGTGTGTGTGTGTGTGTGTGTGTGTATATATATATATATATATATATATATATATATATATATATATATAGGGTTTTGCTCCATTAAAAATGGGTTCGTTTTCAATGGGTTGGAAAACAGCAATCCTGGCCATCCGATCGATCTTGATCTTGATCAGCGGATCAGATCAAGATCCGCTAAAGCCTCCCACTAATGCTTGGGAAAGTGGATGGGTAATTTCGTCACTTCACGCCAAAAAACGTTTGGGACTTAGTATTTTTTTGACGTGGAGTTTTTTTTTGTAGAAAAATTCACTTAGGCCGTTGTTTCCAACAACGGCCTAGGTTTTTTTTTATTAAAAAAAACATACCTTGATCGTTGTTGGCAACAACGGCCTAGGTATGTACAAGTATTTTTCCAAACACTTGTACATACCCAAATCTACCTCACTCTGTCTTCGTCACACACACTCTCTCTCTTTCTCTTGAGCTCCCGAAACCCATCCCCAAACTCTAGTTCACTCTCCCAACTCCTTGGCATCGATTTCTTTGCCTTCTCGAACTCCCCATCTTATGGAAAGCTCTCTATCTCTCTCTCCATCTCCCGAATACAGCAAACCCTAATTTAACATCCAAACTCCCAAATCATCTGAACCTTAGAACAAATTCCCTTCCTTTCTCTACAACAGCGCGAAGCGGCTTCTAACACCTTCGCCAACTCTCTCTCTCTCTCTTTCGACCAGGTATTGACTTAATCCCAATTTACTATAATAAACTATGTTAATTTATTTAATTTTTTCCAATTTTGGAGTTGGGTTTTTTTGTATTATGCGTAGTAGTCTAGTCTATAATTTAGAGAGTATATAATTAGCTCTGATCATGTATGTTATATATATTTTGTTGACATTTTCGTAGATGTAGTGTTAGTTGTAGTGGTGGAATATAGGAGAAGCAAATAAATGAGATCCAAAAATTTAATTTGTATGAGTAGGTCGGACTCGTCGCGTAGAAGGTAACGGAACTTGTAGAGGCGATTTCCGTCTCACAATTTGTGAGATACGTCCGTTTATCAGTTTTATTCAATACAACGGATATAAAGTGATACACAGCCGTATCTTTCAAATCGAGAGTCAGAACTCACCTCTGCAAGTTCCGCTGGCTTGAGTTTTGTGTGCCAGACTTGACGCCCAAATTTAGGAAAATTTCCTTCTCGCTTTTGTTGTTTTGACGCGTATATAAAAATCTTTTAATCCACCTCAGAATTTGTGGAATACGTTATGAATAGAAAATCGCTTAAACGAAGTCCAAATAATACGAAACTGTGCAAGTAGGTTGGTCTCGCCACTCACAAGGCATACCAACCTGTACATGCGAGTTCTGACCCGCGGTTTGCGAGATACGTCAATATATCGCTTTCCGCTCAGTTTTCAATAGTGAAAACGATACACGGCCGTATCTTTCAAACCATGGGTCGGAACTCCCATGTACAAGTTGCGTTGACTTGTGTGCGGGGAGCCCGAACCAACGGCCAAATTTTGGAATTTTTGCATCTCGTTTATATTGTTTTGACGCGTATATGAAAAAAATTCAATCTACCTCAAAACTTTTTTAGTACGGTCTCAATACAAAAATACTTAAACGAAGTCCAAAAAATATGAAACGGTGCACGTAGATTGGGCTAACCATTCACAATGCAACGCAACTTGTATTTGCGAGTTCCGAACCACGGTTTGCGAGATACGTCAATGTATCGCTTCCCGCTCTTTTTTAAAGAGTGAAAGTGATACACAGCCGTATATTTCAAACCGTCGGTCGGAACTCACTTCTACAAGTTGTGTTGGCTTGTGTTTGGTGTGCCCTAGTTGACGGCTAAATTTAGGAATTTTTGCATCTTGTTTGTGTTGTTTTGACGCGTATAAGCGAACTTTTGAAAGTTTTGCATCTTGTTGGTTTGTGTTTGCTAATTTTCGGCGAGTAATTAGTTTTATATATGCGAACTTTGTTACAGAGAAATGGCTAGAACGAGGGGAACCGGAAGGGGAAGGACATCCCAGGAAGCACGAGGAGAACATTCCACAGAGAATGTGAGAACTATTAATTTGTATTGTCCCTAATTTTGTATTTAGTGATATTGATATTAGACTAATAATAATTATATTTTTTGGTTCGTGTAGGTTGGTGCATCTTATTCGACGACAGGACGTCGTGGTCCAGGACTAATATATCCCGGTGAACTGACCTTGCAAGATCGCCATAGATCCGTGACAGTGTGGGGTGGGACGACGCAGAGGTGTAATTTCTGCACCCACGAGACCATGAATGTGCACCCACGTATTGTCGAGTACCTAGTAACGGCCGGTTTCTATGGAATCAGAATGCACTACAAAAGAAAGTAGCTTTCCCGGCGATTATTCCCCGGCGTTTTACTAGTAGCACCGGGGTAGGGAGCCAGTAGGAATTGGGCGCCAGATGGGATGGTCATACACCGGCGGTCGATTTAAAACGCTGGTGAATGTTAGTATTCACCGGCGTTTTACCTAAACACGCCGGTGAAGTTTATTATTCACCGGCGTTTTTTATTATAAACGCCGGCGAATATACTGGCACATTCACCGGCGTTTCCAATTAAAACGCCGGTGAATAACTGGGAATAAAACCCGCGAACCCTAATCGTTCGCTCACCATTTACCCATTACCCCAAAAAAAAGAGGGAAAAAAGGCGCTTCGTTTCCCTCCTTCCCCGCTCTATTTCCCGCGGGTTTGCCTCCGCCGCTTCGTCCTCTTCGACGGCCTTCGACCATTCAAAATCGTCCCTTATTCTCTTCGTCCTTTTCGATTTCGTTCTTCCCTCTCTCGATCTGGAGGTGAATCGGCGGTCGCCCCCTCTCTCTCTCTCTCCTACGCCCCCGCCCTCGTCGCCCCACTCCCTCCCTCTCTCTTCGGTATGATCTCTTGATTTCCCTTATTTTCCAAAAAAGGCAGCTTTTTTCAGTTTATTCATTTCGATTTTCTTAGCATGAACGGTTTAGTTGAGATGAAGAATTAATAGAAAAATATATGCTTAGATAATGGAAATTTTCATCTTCTTTTACTGTTAATGAAGCTGATTTCATGCATCTGATTGTCTTCATGGCATGTTTGTTTTTTTACCCAAAATGGGTTCACTGTGAACTGAGGATATTGTATAGGTACGTATGCCAAAATTCTCTGGCCGGATATGCACCACACTTGGGTTTTAGATTTAGTTGGGCACAGTGAATTAGTAGAGCAACATATAAGCTCAGTTAATGGGAAATTTTCATTTTCAGATACTATTAAAGTAACCTGATTGCAATCTTTGGCATGGTTTTTTAACACAAAATGGGTTCACTTCCAAACTAAGTATGCTGCATAGCATCCCCAGTTTCTTTAACTGTTAGTGAAGCTTATTTCATGCATCTGATTGTCTTCTTGGCATGCATGTTTTTTTACCCAAAATGGGTTCACTGTGAACTGAGGATGCTATAGGTACGTATGTCAAAATCCTCCGGCCGGATATGCACAACAATTGGATTTTAGATTTAGTTGGGCTAAAGAAGTAGTAGAGCAACATATAAGCTCAGATAATGGGAGATTTTCATTTTCAGATACCGTTAAAGTAACCTGATTGCAATCTTTGGCATGGTTTTTTAACACAAAATGGGTTCACTTCCAAACTAAGTATGCTGCATGCATAGCATCCCCAGTTTGTATAGGTTCACTTCCAGACTAAGTGAACTGAGGATGCTATAGGTACGTATGCCAAAATCCTTCGGATACGCACAACAATTGGGTTTTAGATTTAGTTGGGTTGAAGAAGTAGTATAGCAACATATAAGCTCTGATAATGGAAAATTTATCATTTTCAAATACTGTTAAAGTAACCTGATTGTCAATCTTTGGCATGGTTTTTTATACGAAAATGGGTTAACTTCCAATCTAAGTATGCTGCTAGCATCCCCATTTTCTTTTTTTGTTGTTAGTGAAGCTTATTTTCATGCATCTGATTGTCATCTTGGCATGTTTTTTTTACCAAAATCGGTTCACTGTGAACTGAGGATGGTATAGGTACGTATGCCAAAATCCTCCAGCCGGATATGCGGCTACAATTGGGTTTTAGATTTAGTTGGGATGAAGAAGTAGTAGAGCAACATATAAGCTCAGATAATGGGAAATTTTTCATTTTCAGATACTGTTAAAGTAACCTGACTGGAATCCTTGGCATGGTTTTTTAACAAAATGGGTTCACTTCGTAACTAAGTATGCTGCATAGCATCCCCAGTTTCTTTCACTGTTAATTAATTGAAGCTTATCCCATGCATCTGATTGTCATTTTGGCATGTTTTTTTGACCAAACTGGGTTCACTGTGAACTGAGGATGCTATAGCTCTATGCCAAAATTCTCCGGCTATGTACAACAATTGGTTCAGTCTGCAAAATATATGCTTACATACTAGACATTTTAATTTTTCTTTTACTGTTTCTTTTGTTTAGTAGTATTATTATTATTATTATTATTATTATTATTATTATTATTATGAGATAAGTGATTATTAGTAGTCATGAACAGAATAGTTCATGAGTCATCAGATCTTCTTGTTACCGTAGTTACAGCAGGACGCACTCATTATTCGGCCGATTCCTCTTCATCAGCAAAATACCCTTTACCATCATCATCTCCTTGAACGGAAAGCCAAATACAGGGGAGACTATAGTCGATTTTTTTTTATGCTCGAACACAGGGTGTGTGATAAAATACCGTTTAAGGTGGTTGTGATCATTTCCACAAAAGGTCGTTTAGGGTTTGGTGAATAGAGTAGATTGTATTAAGAAGTAGTTTTTTTTTGTACATTTTTTGGAGCCACAATTTCTTTATTTTACAGTTAAAGATTATATCGTTTATTTATTTGCAGCTAGGGATGATTTTCAAATAGGTGAAATTTAATATACAAAATGCCTTTTACTGTTATTACTATTTAATATATCAAATTTTAATTTCAGACTGTGTGCTATTGATATAATGGATAGAAGTTGGATTAGTAAACCACGATTATCCAAGGAGTACCGTGATGGTATTAAAGATTTTATTATCTTTGCCAAACGACATTCCCGTGATCCCAACCTTATCCTTTGTCCATGCCTTCGCTGTACAAATTGTATGCTGAGGACATGTGACGTAGTACATACACACTTGGCTGTCAACGGTTTTCTTCAAGGGTACACAAGGTGGTTTTGTCATGGAGAGGATCATACGGCAGCTCCTGTTCGTCCGGTTGTATTAGAAAATGAGGCTGAGCCCTTAGTGAACGAAGACTTAAGCGTTCCCGATGAGATGCATGCTTTGTTACAAGATGCCATGGGGAATCATAATGTTCCTTTCCACACCAATGACCCAACAACCGAAGTTCACAATGAGTCAATAGAAACAAACCAGATTGGTGGTGGGGTGGACGAGGAAATGTCTGGCCCCACCCATGAAAATAATAAGCAGCAAGAATCCTTCGCTAAGTTACTTGAAGATGCTAGTATCCCGTTGTACCGCGACTGCACCAAATTTTCTAAGTTCTCATTCATTGTCAGACTATTTCAGATTAAATGTTTAAACGGGTGGTCTGCTAAGTCCTTCACTATGCTACTTGAATTGTTGAATGAAGCATTTCCTGAAATCTGTATTCCAAACTCAGCCTATAAAATCAAAAAATTCCTAAGTTCTCTCGATCTAGGATATGAGAAGATAGCAGCATGTCCAAATGACTGTATGCTTTTCACGAGTGGTAAGGAAAGTCTGGAGAATTGCGAAGTGTGTGGTTCTTCGAAATGGAAAGAAAGACCAAATCAAGACGAGGGAGCCAGCGGATCTACTAAGCGAAGTAGGAAAAAGAAGCCTGCCAAAACATTGCGTTACTTTCCTCTGATCCCTAGGTTACAAAGGTTGTTTATGTCCACGAAAACTTCTTCTGATATGAAATGGCATGCTGAAGGCCGCACTAATGATGGGATTCTTAGACATCCTGCTGATTCTCAATCTTGGAAAAGATTTGATGAAAGATATCCTGATTTTGCGGAAGATCCTCGAAATGTGAGACTTGGACTAGCTAGTGATGGTTTCAACCCTTTCAGGCAAATGAGTAGTACATACAGCATATGGCCGGTTGTGTTGATACCATACAATTTGCCGCCTTGGAAATGCATGAAGCAGTCCTCATTTATTTTGTCCATGATAGTTCCTGGACCGAAAGGTCCTGGAAATGATATAGATGTGTACCTACAACCGTTAATAGATGAACTTCAGAAGTTGTGGGTGGGTGTTCCAACCTATGATGCTGTGGCTAAAGAAACATTTTCTCTTCGTGCCGTGTTGTCTTGGACAATCAATGATTTTCCAGCATATGCAAATTTATCTGGATATAGTACTAAAGGACGTTATGCATGTCCATGTTGTGCTGACCAAACTAGTTCAAGGTGGTTGTACAATGGCAGAAAGTTTTGTTATATGGGTCATAGGAGATGGTTGCCTGACACACATATATTTCGGGCAGAGGCAGCGACATTTGATGGCACCGACGAGTGGGAACATGCTCCTGGGTCTTCCTCTGGTTCAGATATTTTGAGGCGGGTAGATGGTCATCAATTCAAATATGGAAAGGAACCAGAAGTCAGGACAAAGGGCAAGAAAAGGGCAAGGCCGGAGCAAGATGAGGAGACTGATCTATATGGCGAGGATGAGGATCAAAACTTGACGAGTTTAGGTGCATGGAAGAAGAAGAGTATTTTCTTCAAGTTGCCGTATTGGGAATTCAACTTACTGAGACATAATTTAGATGTGATGCATATCGGCAAAAATATAGGTGAGAATTGTATAGGAACAGTTATGGGAGATGATCGGAAGACAAAGGACAATCTGAAGAGCCGACTTGATTTGAAGTCAATGGGCATCCGACATGAGTTGCACCCAGAAGAATTGCCGAACGGGAAAGTGCTCCTACCTCCTGCAATCTATTCAATGTCAAAATCGGAGTTGGAGTTATTTTGCAAAGTACTACTTGAACTGAAAGTCCCCGATAGCTATTCTTCTAACATGGCAAAATGTGTCAACTTTAAAGAGAAGAGGCTTCAGGGGCTAAAGTCACACGACTACCACATCCTAATGCAGGATCTCCTTCCTGTGGCCCTAAGGTCTTCAATGTGTGAGCAAGTCACTACTGTCCTGAAAGATCTTTGTAGCATATATAAAGGTATTTGCTCAAGAATGCTTCGTGTTGAAGATCTGGACCAATTGGAGCAGCAGGCGGCATTGACACTTAGTAAAATGGAGATGATATTTCCTCCATCGTTTTTCACTATTATGATTCACTTGATAATCCACCTTGCTGGTGAAGCCAGAATCGGTGGTCCTGTTCACTATCGGTGGATGTACCCCATTGAGAGGTAAAATAATTCGTTCATCTTACGAAATTGAATTTTCAAAAGCTCATTTCTTTTAATCCCCTAATCCGCTCTAGTTTATTAATTGTACATGTTCAGGTACCTATACCGGCTAAAGGGTTATGTGAAAAATAGAGCATATCCTGAAGGGTCAATAGCCCAGGGATATCTATCAGAGGAGTGCTCACATTTTTTTTCCAGGTATTTGCCTGGTGTGGAGACATCTTCCAGTAGACCACGTAGAAATCCAGACATTTCCAACCTTGATGGTTCACAATATCTTTTTGATACCGCTGGCACCACTGTTGGTAAAGTTGATGCATTTGAGCTCGATAGCTTAGCATGGGAACAGGCACATCGATATGTGCTAGACCATCATGCATCAGTGGAACCATTTCGAAAGTAAGTTGCTTTTAAATGTAAATCGAATACAGTGAAAACCGCGGAGTTCGATATTTTTGATACTTTTGTTATTCCTAATTTCAATTGCTTGTTTTTTAGCGAATTTGTCAGGGACATCAAACGAAGGGCTAGACCAAGAAGACTACCACCACGTGAACAAAACAAGCTGATGAATGAAAAATTTCATAAGTGGTTTGAATCTCATGTAGGTGAATTACAGTTATGCAAGTTAATCTTTATTATATCTATATTTTCTATGGTGTTGATACGATTTGCGCAAAATTAATAGGTACATTCTTTGGGTCCTGAAGGTGCGTCATCTGAAATACAAGTACTTGCCAAAGGTCCCTATCAGATGGCCAAAAGATACGGAGGATACATATTCAATGATTTTAGATTTCGTACTAAGGATCGTGAATCTAATTTGAAGTCTCAAAATAGTGGAATGGTAGTGACGTCTAAGACTAGAAGTTATGCTTCCAAATCGGACACGAGGCCTGTAGATGGGGATCTCGACTACTATGGAGTGCTCACGGATATCATTGAGTTGAATTATTTTGGCCATTTCCGTGTTGTCTTATTTCGTGGGGATTGGGCTGAGTTTGATAGGAATTTTGCTAACAACAAGGACAAGCTTGGCTTCACAGTTGTGAACTTCTCAAAATTGATTCACATCGGTACACACATTAGCCATGAGCCATTTGTGTTTCCATCCCAAGTGCAACAAGTGTTCTACATTGCAGATCCAACCCTGCCAAAATCGTATGTGGCTATCCCTATGCAACCAAGAGATGTATTCCAACTAGGCGATACTTCAGACGATGAAGACGGTGAAGACATGAACAGTTACATTGCTTCTGAGTTTCCTGTGTTTGATGTAAACACAACCGATCTTGGAATTTGCGGGACTTGGCTCCGCAAGGATGGAGAAGAGGGCGATGTACTGGAAGATGTCGTATTGTAGTTTACATGATTTTTTATGCAAGTTTATTATATGTCTGTAATTTTATGTCTTAAATCTTGTTGTAATATTATGTCTGTAATTTCGAATATGTTCATTATGAATTTAATACACTGGTTTAATTGTCTTTCTATTTTCTACTGCTTGGTATTATTTACATTAAACTATGCTTAGTGTCATTTGAACCAAACTATCATTTGAACCAAGTTATCGGATCCTTGACAGGTACAACATGCCGAGGCGTGGAAAGAGGGTAAATATAAATGATGGCAACGAGAGCCATGGGGATGAGCAGCCACTAAATAATAGTGGCAGGCAAACATATGAGAGTGAGGGTAGCACGCCGCCCACTGTCAAAAAATATCGGTAAGTCTTGAAATTGGTATTTTTAAAGAGATTATGTTACTTGAATGCATGAAAGACACGTACTAGTGTTTGTGAGTCTGCATTGTGGCTGTCGTCTATGTCGCATTTCGTCTATGTTTCTTAAGTGGGCTGTGATTAGAGAGAAAGGGCTGGAGTGGAGATCTGGAAACCCAAAATAGAGACATCTCGTTTATTATAATCTACACTTATTGTTGGACCAATCCTCTTTTGCTGTTGTTGCTGATGTCTCTTTGTGTGCGTGTGTTGAAGAGAATGAAGGGATGAGAGAGAGACGAGGAAAATGCCGCTATGTTAGCCTGGTGTATCCTCATTCTTTACGATCCCTCTTTCTGGCTCCATATATGGCTTCTATATTAAATTGGTTTCCTTCCACGATGACAGTCCGTAATACTACACTTGATATGAGCCCATGTTCATAGCTGCATCCTATTGCATACTCACAAACAACTAATACTTGTCGGCCTTGCATCGTATGCCCAACCCCATTTTGGCACATAACCTGGTATAGATGACATTGTACTGATTTGGAGGAGGTGAAAATGGGACCATAAAATAGCTTAAGAAGACCATCAGGTTTGTGAAATAAGCTTCACTAACAGTGAAAGAAACTGGGGATGCTATGCAGCATACTTAGTTTGGAAGTAGTCCCATTTTGTGTTAAAAAAACCATGCCAAAGATTGCAATCAGATGCATGAAATCAGCTTCTTTAACAGTATCTGAAAATGAAAACTTTTCATAATCTGAGCATATATGTTTCTTTAACAGTGACTGTGAACAATTGTTCTTAATTGGGCTGTGATTAGAAAGAGACGAGTTGGAGTGGAGATCTGGAAACCCATATAGAGACATCTTGTTCATAATAATTTATTATGGTTGTTGTTCTTGTCGCTCTTGCTGTTGTTGCTGATGTCTCTATGTGTTCGTGTGCTGAAGGGAAAGAAGGGGTGAGAGAGAGATGAGGAAAATGCCGCTATGTTAGCCTGGTGTATCCTCATTCTCTACCATTCCTCTTTCTGGCTTCTATATTTGGTTTCCTTCCACGATGACAATTCCAGTTAAAACTACACTTGCTATGAGCCCTATTCGTATTTTTATTCCATGAAGAATTGATCTATGACTACAATCTCCATTCAAAACCCAATTGTTCACTCAAACATGCTCCTTGTATCTGAACTCAAACATCACATTAATAAACATCTTTTCTGATAATGGCTACAATTGTGGAAGCTCTCTCTAAGTCTCAATTCTTCAAGGTTTTGTTGCCTACTTCTTTACAGAAGCTGGTACTCTATTCTTCTTTAAAGAGAGGAGAATGGAGTACCAACTTCTGTAAAGAAGTAGGCAACAAAACCTTGAAGAATTGAGGCTTAGAGAGAGCTTCCACAAGTGTAGCCATTATTAGAAAAGATGTTTATTAATGTCATGTTTGAGTTCAGAAACAAGGAGCATGTTTGAGTGAACAATTTTCCAAACAAGCTTCACTAACAGTGAAGGAAACTGGGGATGCTATGCAGCCTACTTAGTTTCTTTAACAGTGACTGAAAATTTCCATAATCTGAGCATATAAATTTTTCATAATCTGAGCATATATGTTTCTTTAGCAGTGACTGTGAACAATTGTTCTTAATTGGGCTGTGATTAGAAAGAGACGAGTTGGAGTGGAGAAGGGAAAGAAGGGGTGAGAGAGAGATGAGGAAAATGCCGCTACGTTAGCCTGGTGTATCCTCATTCTCTACCATTCCTCTTTCTGGCTTCTATATTTGGTTTCCTTCCACGATGACAATTCCAGTTAAAACTACACTTGCTATGAGCCCTATTCGTATTTTTCTTCCATGAACTGAGGATGGTGCATAGGCTGGTGCCTGGTGTATCCTCATTCTCTAGCATCCCCAGTTTCTTTCACTGTGAGTGAAGCTTATTTCACAAACCAGATGGTCTTCTTAAGCTATTTTATGGTCCCATTTTCACAAACTGTTAGTGAAGCTGATTTCAAGCACCTGATTGTCTTCTTGGCATGTATGTTTTTATACCGAAAATGGGTTCACTGTGAACTGAGGATATTGTATAGGTACGTATGCCAAAATTCTCCGGCCGGATATGCACCACACTTGGGTTTTGCGATATAGTTGGGCTGAAAAAGTAGTAGAGCAACATATAAGCTCAGATAATGGAGAAATTTTCATTTTCGGATACTGTCAATGTAACCTGATTGCAATCTTTGGCATGGTTTTTTTAACACAAAATGGGTTCACTTCCAAAATGAGTATGCTGCATAGCATCCCCAGTTTCTTTCACTGTTAGTGAAGATTATTTCACAAACCTGATGGTCTTCTTAAGCTATTGTATGGTCCCATTTTCACTAACTGTTAGTGAAGCTGATTTCAAGCACCTGATTGTCTTCTTGGCATGTATGTTTTTAAACCAAAAATGGGTTCACTGTGGTCATCAGATGATGGAGAAATTTTCATTTTCAAATACTGTCAATGTAACCGGTTTTTTTAACACAAAATGGGTCCACTTGCAAAATGAGTATGCTGCATAGCATCCCCAGTTTCTATCACTGTTAGTGAAGCTTACTTCACAAACCTGATGGTCTTCTTAAGCTATTTTATGGTCCCATTTTCACTAACTGTTAGTGAAGCACATTTCAAGCACCTGATTGTCTTCTTGGCATGTATGTTTTTATACCGAAAATGGGTTCACTGTGAACTGAGGATATTGTATAGGTACGTATGCCAAAATTCTCCGGCCGGATATGCACCACACTTGGGTTTTGCGATATAGTTGGGCTAAAAAAGTAGTAGAGCAACATATAAGCTTAGATAATGAAGAAATTTTCATTTTCGGGCACTGTCAATGTAACCTGATTGCAATCTTTGGCATGGTTTTTTTAACACAAAATGGGTTCACTTCCAAAATGAGTATGCTGCATAGCATCCCCAGTTTCTTTCACTGTTAGTGAAGATTATTTCACAAACCTGATGGTCTTCTTAAGCTATTGTATGGTCCCATTTTCACTAACTGTTAGTGAAGCTGATTTCAAGCACCTGATTGTCTTCTTGGCATGTATGTTTTTAAACCAAAAATGGGTTCACTGTGGTCATCAGATGATGGAGAAATTTTCATTTTCAAATACTGTCAATGTAACCGGTTTTTTTAACACAAAATGGGTTCACTTCCAAAATGAGTATGCTGCATAGCATCCCCAGTTTCTATCACTGTTAGTGAAGCTTACTTCACAAACCTGATGGTCTTCTTAAGCTATTTTATGGTCCCATTTTCACTAACTGTTAGTGAAGCTCATTTCAAGCACCTGATTGTCTTCTTGGCATGTATGTTTTTATACCGAAAATGGGTTCACTGTGAACTGAGGATATTGTATAGGTACGTATGCCAAAATTCTCCGGCCGGATATGCACCAGCCTTGGGTTTTGCGATATAGTTGGGCTAAAAAAGTAGTAGAGCAACATATAAGCTTAGATAATGGAGAAATTTTCATTTTCGGGCACTGTCAATGTAACCTGATTGCAATCTTTGGCATGGTTTTTTTAACACAAAATGGGTTCACTTCCAAAATGAGTATGCTGCATAGCATCCCCAGTTTCTTTCACTGTTAGTGAAGATTATTTCACAAACCTGATGGTCTTCTTAAGCTATTGTATGGTCCCATTTTCACTAACTGTTAGTGAAGCTGATTTCAAGCACCTGATTGTCTTCTTGGCATGTATGTTTTTAAACCAAAAATGGGTTCACTGTGGTCATCAGATGATGGAGAAATTTTCATTTTCAAATACTGTCAATGTAACCGGTTTTTTTAACACAAAATGGGTTCACTTCCAAAATGAGTATGCTGCATAGCATCCCCAGTTTCTATCACTGTTAGTGAAGCTTACTTCACAAACCTGATGGTCTTCTTAAGCTATTTTATGGTCCCATTTTCACTAACTGTTAGTGAAGCACATTTCAAGCACCTGATTGTCTTCTTGGCATGTATGTTTTTATACCGAAAATGGGTTCACTGTGAACTGAGGATATTGTATAGGTACGTATGCCAAAATTCTTCGGCCGGATATGCACCAGCCTTGGGTTTTGCGATATAGTTGGGCTAAAAAAGTAGTAGAGCAACATATAAGCTTAGATAATGGAGAAATTTTCATTTTCGGGCACTGTCAATGTAACCTGATTGCAATCTTTGGCATGGTTTTTTTAACACAAAATGGGTTCACTTCCAAAATGAGTATGCTGCATAGCATCCCCAGTTTCTTTCACTGTTAGTGAAGATTATTTCACAAACCTGATGGTCTTCTTAAGCTATTGTATGGTCCCATTTTCACTAACTGTTAGTGAAGCTGATTTCAAGCACCTGATTGTCTTCTTGGCATGTATGTTTTTAAACCAAAAATGGGTTCACTGTGGTCATCAGATGATGGAGAAATTTTCATTTTCAAATACTGTCAATGTAACCGGTTTTTTTAACACAAAATGGGTTCACTTCCAAAATGAGTATGCTGCATAGCATCCCCAGTTTCTATCACTGTTAGTGAAGCTTACTTCACAAACCTGATGGTCTTCTTAAGCTATTTTATGGTCCCATTTTCACTAACTGTTAGTGAAGCACATTTCAAGCACCTGATTGTCTTCTTGGCATGTATGTTTTTATACCGTAAATGGGTTCACTGTGAACTGAGGATATTGTATAGGTACGTATGCCAAAATTCTTCGGCCGGATATGCACCAGCCTTGGGTTTTGCGATATAGTTGGGCTAAAAAAGTAGTAGAGCAACATATAAGCTTAGATAATGGAGAAATTTTCATTTTCGGGCACTGTCAATGTAACCTGATTGCAATCTTTGGCATGGTTTTTTTAACACAAAATGGGTTCGCTTCCAAAATGAGTATGCTGCATAGCATCCCCAGTTTCTATCACTGTTAGTGAAGCTTACTTCACAAACCTGATGGTCTTCTTAAGCTATTCTATGGTCCCATTTTCACTAACTGTTAGTGAAGCTGATTTCAGGCACCTGATTGTCTTCTTGGCATGTATGTTTTTATACCAAAAAATGGGTTCACTGTGAACTGAGGATATTGTATAGGTACGCATGCCAAAATTCTCCTGCCGGATATGCACCACACTTGGGTTTTGCGATATAGTTGGTGCTGAAAAAGTAGTAGAGCAACATATAAGCTCAGATAATGGAGAAATTTTCATTTTCGGATACTGTCAATGTAACCTGATTGTTTAACACAAAATGGGTTCACTTCCAAACTAAGTATGCTGCATAGCATCCTCAGTTCTTCTTTTGTTGATAGTGAAGCTTATTTTCATGCATCTGATTGTGATCTTGGTATGTTTTTTTGAGCAAAACGGGTTTACTGTGAAGTGAGGATGCTATAGGTACGTATGCCAAAATCCTCCGGATACGCACAACAATTGGGTTTTAGATTTAGTTGGGCACAGTGAATTAGTAGAGCAACATATAAGCTCAGTTAATGGAAATTTTCATTTTCAGATACTGTTAATGAAGCTGATTGCCATCTTTGGCATGATTTTTGAACAAAAATGGGTTCACTTCCAAACTAAGTATGCTGCTAGCATCCTCATTTTCTTTCACTGTTAATGAAGCGTATTTCATTAAGATCCAGGATGGCAAATTTTGACTGGGCTATGATTGGATTGTTTAGTGGATGTGGTCTATGTTCTTAATTGGGCTGTGATTAGAAAGAGTGGGCTCGAGTGGAGAACTGGAAACCCATATAGAGACATCTTGTTCATAATAATTTATTATTATTGTTGTTCTTGTCGCTCTTAAGGTGGTTGCTGACGTCTCTTTCTGTTCGTGTGCTGAAGGGAAATAAGGGATGAGAGAGAGATGAGGAAAATGCTGCTATGGTAGCCTGGTGTATCCAAAGTCTCTACCTTTCTTCTTTCTGTTTCCATTTCTGGCTTCTATATATATTTGGTTTCCTTCCACGATGACAGTTTCCTAAAAATACACTTGATATGAGCCCTATCTTATTTTTCTTATTTTTCTTATATTTGGTTTCCGTCCACGATGACAGTTTCATGGATTGTCTGAACAATCCATGAAGGACATGCTTAGATACTGAATTTTCATTTGTTTTATTGTTTTAGATAGTTGATATTCCCAATCAGAGGAGAATATAAAGGTTTCAAGTTAGATACTGAATTTTCATTTGTTTTGTTATTTTAGATATATTTAAAAACAAAATTAAGTACGGAATTTTTAGCATTGCAATGTAATTATTTTACCTCTGTATATAGCATTAACAATTCCATTTGCAGTTGGCACTTTCATCTTATAATTCGAGACACAGGTAGTTCTTTTTGCAAGTTCAAAAAATATGTATATTCTGTATTGTGATCTACTGTTCAATTAAACTATTATTTTTATTCACAGAGCGGTCGTCAAGATGAAGGAAATGCAGATGATCAGAGCTGAAGCTACTCGAGGGGTATGAATCTGCGGTCCTCCTTGCTGTTCTTATGTCCTCATTGCTGTATGGTTGTTGTTCTTATGTCCTCCTCCTTGCCGTTGTTATGTCAGACTGGTTTTTTTTATGAGAGTTATGTCATACTTTGAATTTGGGATATTTTGGAAATTTGTCAGACTGGTTTGTTTGGATATTTTGGATGTTAGTCTCTATATTAATTTGTTAATTATGACATTGTTAATTAATCAATGAATTTGGACGTTGATATGACACGTGTGAAACTTGATTATCTTTAATTATTCTTGTGTTTGGATGTGGTTTGCGCAGTAGTATGCAACGAAATTGATTGAATCAGTTGTGAGAATTAGTTTACAGGTTATGTAAATGAAACTGTGAATTGAAATCGAACGGAAAAGCGGAGTATCGAAAATAAACGGGCATAGCCAGAACGGCGTTTTAAAAAACGGCGGTGTATATAATTTAATTGTTGGAGTGTATGATACACCGGCGTTTCAACGCACGCCGGTGAAAGTTTTCAGCTGTAACGGCACAGGTATACACCGGCGTTTTATAAACGCCGGCGTATATAACTACACTGGCGTTTTTAGTCGCGCCAGTGTTCGTAAACAGGGAAAAACAGGCGCTTACAAACGGACATACACCGGCGTTTCTTGACCGCCGGTATACTTTCGATATACACCGGTGTTTTTATTTACGCCGGTGAATGGTTAAATACCGGCGGTTTACGACCGCCGGTGTATGTATATAGGCACACAAACACGGCACCCAGAAACGGACATACACCGGCGTTTTATGACCGCCGGTGTAGTCCTAGTATTTACCGGCGTCCACCAAAAACGCCGGTGTAGGACCCTTCGTTTCAGCGACGCCCGCTTCGGCGGCAGTTGGAACGGCGTTATTATAAACGCCGGTGAAAGTTTCCCCGGCGTAAAAAAATGCCGGTATAGACGGAAAAAACCGCCGAGAAAGCTACTTTCTTTTGTAGTGATGATGGGTCAGGTTAAACTCGACCGAGCACTTCTCTCGGCACTCGTGGAGCACTGGAGGCCAAAGTCGCACACATTCCATCTACCGGTCGGAAAGATGACGGTGCCGCTATAGGATATAGCAATGATATCCGGTCTTCCAATAGATGGGTTGGCTGTGACGAGTAATATAAACTTTGATAAAATAGAGCTGTGCAATGAATTGCTCGGTACATAGTTTGATGAGGCGGCTGCGGAAGATGATGACATTTTCCAAGGACAATCAATCCGACTATCTTGGTTGAAGGGACGTTTCGATGGGACGTTGACCAATGCATCGCCCGACGACTATGTACAGTCCTACACCAGAGCTTACATTCTAACGGTAATTGGAGGGGTTCTCATGCCTAACTCATCCGGCGATACGGTGCACCTCATGTACCTAAGATTGCTCGCCGACCTAGGCTTAGCTGGCCGGTACAGCTGGAGAAGCTGCGCGTTGGCAATGCTATACAGGGCATTGTGTCATGTAGCACTAGATGGGATGGAGATGACCGGACCGATGATTTTGTTACAGATTTGGTCATGGGAGCGACTGCACTTGGGTCGTCCCCGCATTAGGAGACCGGCGGACGGTTGGATGGCCCAACCAGAAAATCCTGCTATGTTAGCACCCTTAGGGGTATATTGGGCTGGTAGTTAGAGTTACAAAGACAACCCCAAGGGTGTAATAATGTACTACAGAGACGAGCTCGACCAACTACGAGAAGTGTTCGTGATTTGGGTGCCGTATACACCCGAGCGGGTGGGAAGACTACCATCGATGTGCACCACCGGGTCGCAGTTGTGGCTGACGATGGCTCCACTCATCAACTTCAGTATAGTGGAGCATCCGCAATCGGAAAGAGTCCTTCGTAGGTTCGGTCTTCAACAGGATAGTCCCCCAAGTTGTAAAAACCTATACGATCATGAGTTACACACCGTAAGGGATACCGGTTGCATGCCTACTCATGATTGGGCAGATTTCCATCGTGTTCACATTATAGAATGGAACGAGCGACGGTTTGAACTTGTAATTACCAATGTAGAAGAGTACAATGGCAAGCTGCAAGGGAAGTACATGCAATGGTACAGATCAATTACACGTTTGTACATCTCTCCCAATACAAAACTACCTGCTGGTGTTCAACGATTAATTGAGGAGAAGGAGATTGAACCACCACCCGCCTATTCTAGTTCACAACCCATGTTCCAACCGAAGGCCACAGCTATACGTACAGTGGTAACTACAATCTTCATATTTCTTTTAATGTTCGTTATATTTAAAGATATTGAATTGTTTAATTTACCGAATTTGTGTAATTATTTTTTTGGGAGGGTTTTGATTTAGATTGATAATACGATGGACATGGCAAAAGAATACGCGGAGGTAATAAAAAGTAATGCGGGCACGGCTATGAAGAGGTTCGCTCAAAGGATGCTCGCTTCATGCCGTACTAATTTGGATGTTTTAAGAGAGGCTGAACGTTTGGATCGAGCATTAAGGTCACCGAGAGGGCGACGTAAAAGCGTGAGGGGTAGGCCAGTTGCATTGATGGGGCAACAACGGGAACGTGAGCTGAAAGAACAACAAGCTTCAACTTCACATCCATCTCACGAACAAGAGCAGGAAGAAGAGAGTGGGGATAGGGTTGTTGGAAACGTACAACAAGAGGAGGGAGGAGAAGAAGAAATCCCCGAGTCGTCAACCCCGTTCCGGTGTCGAAATCCTGCTCGGAAGAGGCGAGCACCACAGCCATACACGCTCGGTTCTTAGCCAATACCACAAACAATTTGTTTGTTATAGTTTTTTTTTTGTTTGGTTTTATCCCTGTTGTAACTTAACTAGTGGAAATTGTAGTTCGTAAGTTTAAGTGTAGTTGATGTTGTTGTTATTAATTGCTAATAGTCAATTATGGTTGGTGATTTTGGCGGCTGTAGATATGAATTTATTCGAAGAGTGTAGGTGTTGGCAAAGTGTTTGGAATTTGGTAAAATTTTCAAGTGTAGCAGCTGCAGCTGCTGTGTACACATGTAGATTAATTTATTTATTTTTTTAACCTAGGCCCCTATATTGTGTATACCCTAGGCCTAGGTAGTAGGCCAAATCGATGGACAATTTGGGGTTCTCTCGACTTGTTGGTGTTAAAAATAGCAACAAGTCAGAGAGCAGCTCCCCTATATTGTGTATACCCTAGGCCGTTGTCTCGGTAGTAGACCAAAAAGATAGACAATTTGGGGTGCTCTCGACTTGTTGGTGTTAAAAATAGCAACAAGTCAGAGAGCAGCTCCCCTATATTGTGTATACCCTAGGCCGTTGTCTCCAACAACGGCCTAGGTAGTAGGCCTAAGGTTGTACAATTTGTCTTGCTTTCTGACTTGTTGGAGTTAAAAATAGCAACAAGTCAGAGAGCAAGACCATATTCTTGTCAAAACACCCTAGGCCGTTGTCTCCAACAACGGCCTAAGTAGTTGACCAAAAAGATAGACAATTTGTCTTGCTCTCTGACTTGTTGGAGTTAAAAATAGCAAAAAGTCAGAGAGCAGCTCCCCCTATATTGTGTATACCCTAGGCCTAAGTAGTAGGCCAAAAAGATGGACAATTTGGGGTGCTCTCGACTCGTTGGTGTTAAAAATAGCAACAAGTCAGAGAGCAGCTCCCCTATATTGTGTATACCCTAGGCCGTTAGTAGACCAAAAAGATAGACAATTTGGGGTGCTCTCGACTTGTTGGTGTTAAAAATAGCAACAAGTCATAGAGCAGCTCTCCTATATTGTGTATACCCTAGGCCGTTGTCTCCAATAACGGCCTAGGTAGTAGGCCAAAAAGATAGACAATTTGGGGTGCTTTCGACTTGTTGGTGTTAAAAATAGCAACAAGTCAGAGAGCAACTCTCCTATATTGTGCGTACCCTAGGCCGTTGTCTCCAACAACGGCTTAGGTAGTAGGCTAAAAGATAGATAATTTGGGGTGCTCTCGACTTGTTGGTGTTAAAAATAGCAACAAGTCAGAGAGCAGCTCCCCTATATTGTGTATACCCTAGGCCGTAGTAGGCCAAAAAGATAGACAATTTGAGGTGCTCTCGACTTGTTGGTGTTAACAATAGTAACAAGTCAGAGAGCAACTCCCCTATATTGTGTGTACCCTAGGCCGTTGTCTCCAACAACGGCCTAGGTAGTAGGCTAAAAAGATAGACAATTTGGGGTGCTTTCGACTTGTTGGTGTTAAAAATAGCAACAAGTCAAAGAGCAAGACCATCTTCTTGTTTATACCCTAGGCCGTTGTCTAGGAAGTGGGACAAGAAGATGGTCAATTTGACCTTGTTCTCTGGTTTGTTGGAGTTAAAAATAGCAACAAGTCAGAGAGCACCCCAAAATAATGTTCCAACAACGGCCTAGGAAGTAGGCCAAATGTTACACGTTGTTTGCTTTTTTTCAATTTTCTCTTCACTCTTTACGAACAATCTCTGTGGAACTTTATACAAAAGATAGATGATAACTTGGCTTGCATAACATTTATATGTTTTTTTATTTTTGAATTTGACTACACCTAACTAACCACTACATAATCACGATGTTTTAATATCTACAGAACACCCCGGAAAATATAACAAAAATTATATCATTCGTTAGGGTTAGGGTTAGGGTTAGTGTATTAAGTTGGGTTAGTGTTAACGGGGGTTAAGGGTAGGATTAGGGTTAGAGGGGGTTAGGGGTTTGGTTAGGGTTATTGTAGGGTTAGGGTTATTGCAAGGAAGATATTTGCGGTAAGAGCTTGTTTTGCTTTATCATTAATTACGTTAATATTTGTAGTTGGGAGTTGATAGGTAATAAGTTTCCAGTAAAGAGTTTATAGATATTTAAGTTCTATCAAGTCTGTTTATGACCAATATATAACCACTTGTTTATGTTATGAATGGAGCATTAAACTCTTTTCAGTTAGTACCACTCAGAGCATTCAAAATTACTGAAAATTAGAAGAAAAACAGTATAGTCACATGTGTCTCTCCACTCTTTACGTACATTGTCTTCTGAACTCTACAAAATAAACATTCATATGTATGTTTTTTTGTTTATATTTTTTATTTATTTCCATTCATAGCCACCTAACTAACTAATATAAAATCGATACCATCAAACGAATAAAAAAATTAACACAAATTAATTGATATTTTGTTTCATAAAAATCAATAAAATATGATATGTAGGTTAGGGTTAGGATTATTGTAGGGTTAGAAGAGTAGGGTTATGGGTTAGTGTTAGGGTTAATGTAGGGTTAGAGTTTCCACTCTTTTTCTCTTCGTAGTAGAACAAGTTCAATATGGGAAAAACCTAAAGTACATAACCACATATAGCCTACCCCACATGTAGCCTATATTTGGGAAAAACCACATGTAGATTCCCACATGTAGCCTATATATCGGAGAACCATATGTAGATTCCCACATGTATAACCCAATAAGATAAGAGATTATTTGTCTGGCTTGAATAAGAATGTATAATCTTCAAAATCCTCGTACATTGTTTACAATGAAAACGTTCCTGAAGACATTCTCCAGACATGCAACTGGAAAGAATTCCACAAGATTGGAAAGAAGAGGTGTGAACTTCTTGCAAATCCAAAAAAGTTCAAAGATTGCTTTAGATTCAGTTCTCTTTAGAGCGCAGAGTCATCAGATCCAATTACTTGGCCATCAAGAAATGGATCTAATCACATATAGTAGAACAAGTTCATTATGGAAAAAACCACATGTAGATCCCCACATGTATGAGAAAAACCACATGTAGCTCTCCACATGTAGACCATACATGGAAAAAACCACATGTACAATGAAATAGCAGACACATTTTTTAGAGAATCTCACATGTACAAGCCGTTCATGAGAGAGATTATGAACAGAGTGGTGCAGATTCTCTGTTAATAGAGACTGAAGGGAAAGTTGTAGAATGGGAGATAAGATCAGGATAGAGATGAAGGAGAATTAATGGGATAGCTGCGTGATGTTAGCACATCGCAAGACTAAGCACATTTGTAATGTAGCTCGGAGTAATGTTCCGTATTTACAATGTACAATCAGATCCAGCTTAACCTAAAATACATATACACAAGCTGGCCAATATCGTACATACATGGACATATTCAACATCCTAAGTTAGCTTGAATCATCTGGTTCTTCTTTTATATCCTCGGTCCTTGTGCTTTTTCCCCACATATAGCCTATATATGGGAAAAACCACATGTAGATCCCCACATGTAGCCTATATATGGGAAAAACCATATGTACATCCCCACATGCATGTACAACAAGACCAATACGAATGTGGAATCTTGTCGTGAAGTAATTGTGTGCAGTTCTTCGAGACGCTGTGATGATGATGATATCCCTATTGGAAAAGCCTAAGTTCGCTTTAGAGCGCTACGCCATCAGATCCAATTACTTGGCCATCAAGAACTGGATCTGATCACATGTAGTAGAACAAGTTCATTATGGGAAAAACCACATGTAGACCATATATGGAAAAAACCACATGTTAAGTCTATGTCGAGGAATGGAGTGTTTATTTTATTTAGGATAACACCAGCCTACTATTATTGCAGACACTTCAAATTAGGTATCACATGTACAAGTCAGAGAGCACTCCCATTATCACAACTTTTTGAATATAACCTAGGCCGTTGTTGGAGACAACGGTCTAAGGCATTTATAAAAAAATATGTTGCTCTCTGACTTGTTGATCCTTTTGTCTACTCCAAGTCAGAGAGCACTATGCACCTTACAACTTTTTGAATATAACCTAGGCTGTTGTTGGAGACAACGGCCTAAGGCATTTATAAAAAATGGTGTTGCTCTCTGACTTGTTGCTCCTTTTGTCTACTCCAAGTCAGAGAGCACTCCTAAAATCACAACTTTTTGACTATAACCTACGCCGTTGTTGGAGACAACGACCTAAGATATTTACAAACAGTGGGTGTTGCTCTCTGACTTGTGGCTCCTTTTGTCTTCTCCAAGTCAGAGAGCAACCCCAAAATAACATTTATTTGACTACAACCTAACGGTCTAGGTTATCAAAAAAATATTGTTTTGCTCTGTGACTGGTTGCTCTTTTTAAATAGTTATATTGAATACCAAACAAAATTTCACAAAATCACTGAACGGCCTAGGTTTAAAAAAAAAAATATTTACATCTGTAAGTACACCAACAGTTGATACAATTGAGTTACAAACCAATATTTATATACAACAATATTAACAAACCACACAAACAAACGATACTTAAGTCTCAAGAACATTTACAGTTACCAATCAAAGGTAATTAACCAAGTTGCACAAAGAGTTAAAAATATACCGAAACATTACATTTTATAAATTACAATTCATAGTAGATCGTCATATCTCTACTCAGAACTGTCTTCATCGGAAGGAATTACTTCTTGCCTTCATTGAAAGATTAGGTTTAGTTAGTAAGAAACTCATTTACCACAAATAAAGTATAATAAATTTAAACGAGGGACAAACAAATAAAGTACAAGTTTTACCCCTCAAATAAAGTTGGACAATTTCTTGAATCATGATTCATTTGCACAATGCCGCATCTTCGGCACCTTCTCGGTTTTTTTATGCGGAGTTGCTCTCTAATCTTTTGGCGCGAGGCCTTCCCTTTATCGTGCATTGCTGTGGGTCACTAATGCGTGTAGGTATGTGTCCACTCCCTTGATTATGAGGTTGTGCACTACCATGCGGTTGTGAACTTCCTCTGGGTTGAATACTGTCATGTGGTTGTGAGGCCTGTTCTGGTTGTTCATATAATCCGGGTTGTAGCCGAGAAACCCCGTCAATGATCTTCTGCAAATTCTCCAACGTGTATTTGTAACTCTCATTGGAGGAACAACCGAGAACGACAATCTATTTTGCATGGTAGCTCAAATCACAATATCGAGAAGCAAAATTCTTGGTATTGGGTTCGGTTGGAACGGATGTATAACTTCTTCTCATCGCATCCCTAGTCCATCTTCTTTTAATATATACATCCGGAAGGGAAGTGTGATGGCAGAAACGAAGTGCAGCTAAAATATGTCTGCAAGGAATGGCAACGAATACAAACAAGTGACTTGCACATGTAATAATTCCATTGATTTTGCATAATTGAAGAAGGCGAGCCGGTTCTGATTTTCCACAGAGTATCACATGGAAGGCTGAACTATTCGGTGTCTCAAGATCGGCAACAAATGTCACATTGTACATGAAGCTTTTTGTGACTTCATCTTGGAATTTGTAAAATATTTTCAAGGTATATGTTTTTGCCATTTATGCCTCCAAAGCCCATTCGCTCTTCAACTTCGGTCTCTTCTCACGGTTACGATGATTTTCTTTCAATTCATCGTGTATTTGCCTTCCCAAAAAATGGTCGAAGATGTCGGCAAATTCATGCAGGGAATATTTTTTTTCTGTATGATGCTTCAGGGCAGAATGTGCGGACTCAACCCGTTGGCTACTCAACATGCAGGCCCAAAAAAAATCTTTAGCGTAGATGGGTGCCCAACTTTCACGGATATCAAATATATCGTTCAACCATTTGTTACTCTCTAATCCGTATTGCGAAATCAAAATATTTCATTTTTCTATAAATTCATGTACATATTCGGAATTGTAGATGACATTCTTCAAGGACTCTCTAAACTTATCGACATCGGTCGAAAGACGAACCTCCTGGGTTAACTTATCCAGAATGTTCCAAATACAAAAACGATGCTGAGTCTGGGGGAAAACTTTCTTAACAGCGGCGGCGATCCCACGGTCTTGATCGGTGACAATACCGGATGGAGCACGATTCATAACCCCTAACCACTTTTCAAAGAACCATTCAAACGAAGAGGCCGTCTCATTTGGAATGAACCCACCTCCTAAGAAAGTCGATTACTAATGTTGATTCACTTCAACAAAGGGAACAAATAACATTCTGTAACGGTTCGTATTGTACGTGACATCAAAGCAAACTATATCGCCAAATTCTTCATAATTCATCCTACAAATACGATCTACCCACATACAATGTGACAACCACACTTCAGGATCGACTTGAATGTCATAAAAAAATGAAGGATCCGTCTGTTTCTTAGATTCGAAAAAATCAATTAGCATTGTAGAATCGTGTCCTTTCAATGCTTCTTGCGAATCTCTAAGTAAATTTCTAACATCTTTTTCTGTGAATCCTACTTGATCATGACCACCACTAGCACTTTCGAAGAAGAGCATTTGTCGACATGTTTGGATATTAGCTTGGTTCATTTGATCTGTTATCCTTTTGTCCGTATTTGATACGGACCTGTTCCGGGGCAAAAGGTGCCTTCTACCGGGTGAGGTAAATTCATGATTGTGTTCTTCGTGAAATGAATACACCACCCACGTATTACTTGCTTCGTTCAATTTTACACGAACGCAAGTCTTGCAACTCGTTCTACAGGTTGTTCCCCGTCTACCATCACTATGTTGACTCGGCGACGACCCAGCTTTATTACAAAGATATGACTTATCTACTTCCATTCCTCCCTTTAATTTATTCCCACCCTTACGCATTGCAAAACCCCCACAACGGGCATATGAAGAATAAAAATTCTCGGCCTCAACTAAAGTGGGAAATGTCATACCTAACTTTGGTTTCAGATGGTCTTCGACTAACGGCATGGAATCAGTGATTGGTTCTACCAGCACAAAATTATCGCCGGCAGCAGAACTCTCCGTATCGTTGTTCATCTGGGGTAAAAATACATTATTGGTCAATTAATAATACA
Source organism: Hemerocallis citrina (assembly GCA_017893485.1). Lineage (NCBI taxonomy): Eukaryota > Viridiplantae > Streptophyta > Magnoliopsida > Asparagales > Asphodelaceae > Hemerocallis > Hemerocallis citrina. The sequence goes on from CM030361.1 coordinate 81,696,771, forward strand.
TTATATATAAAACAGCTTGTTAACAAACAATTGCGATATATATACATACGAAACAAAATAAGTGACAACACGTCGAAAACGACATCATATAAATACAAAACTTTTTTATTGGGTCCGGCTTACCGCGTACAAGGTAACAGAACTTCTACAAGTAAGTTCCGATCCACGGTTTGCAAGATAAGGCCGTGTCTCGCTCGCATTCCCCTCATTCTTGAACTGAGGTTGTTGTTTGATATACGGTACAAATCCGCACAAACGAGATCAAAAAATTCCTAAACTGTGGGAGTGAGACGGCGGCAAAACACATGAGCCAACCAAATTTGTAGAGGTGAGTTTTGACTCACGGATTGCAAAATACGTCGATGTATCGCTTTCACTCGCGGGAATGAATTGAAAGCGATACACGGCCGTACACTTCAAACCGTGAATCCAAACACACTTCTACGAATTGCGTTGGGTTGTGTATAGCATGTCCGACGTACTCGCAAAGTTGTATAAAATTTTTTTCGCTTTGTGCGCTATTACTAACATCGAACAACAAACAACAACAACTAATACTACATCTACTTCCCCAATTAAACTAGAATTACCTACTCTATAAATACCAACGCATAATATAGCAATTGTACACTCAAACATGGGTGAAAAATTTTCAATCAATTAGCCTAGTTAGAACTACTCAAGTGGAAACAAACTAGTACCTTTAACAATTAATGAGGGTGTTCGGGAGGCCGCAAAGTTGCTGCTGTAGAGAGAGGAAGGGGAGTAGGGTTTGGCTAATTTAGGGGGATTAGGGTTTTAGGGTTGGATAGATTTCATATGGGTTAGGATTTTTTTTGTAATTGGGATCTTCAAAGGAAGAGGGCTAGAGACTGAGAATAGGGAGAGATTCGGTGAAAAGCAACGATCAAGAGAGAGGTAGGGTTTTCAGTTCGATAGAGAGACAACTACGGTTTAGGGAATTGGGTTTATCGAGCTCCACTAGCGAGAGAGAGTTGTGAGGGAGATGAAGATCTGAGTATGTACAAGTGTTTGGAAAAATACTTGTACATAGTTAAGCCGTTGTTCCCAACAACGGCCTAAGTTGAATTTTTTTTTTTAAAACAACCTAGGCCGTTGTCCCAGACAACGGCCTATGTACAATTTTTTTCAAAAAATAAAATTCAAACAACCTAGGCCTTTGTTTCCAACAACGGCCTAAGTGATTTTTTCGATAAAAAAAAACTCCACGCCAAAAAAACGCTAAGTCTGAAATATTTTTTGGCGTGAAGTGACGAAAATACCCCTCCACTTTAGTGGGAGACCTTAGCGGATCTTGATCACAGCCGCTGATCAAGATCACGCTAGATCGGAGGGTGGAGATGGCTATTTTCCAACCCATTGAAAACGGACCCGTTTTCAATGGAGCAAAACTCATATTATATATATATATATATATATATATATATATATATAATAAAACACAAAGAAAGCTATCAAGTGGCTCTCCTTCAATTCTCCCAAAAATTAAAGGCCCATATCTAACCTCACAAAACATATCTCCGCCCCCCCCCCCCCCCTAAGTTTCCCCCCAAAACTCAAATTCAAATCCCCCACCCTAAACAACTCCTATATTTATTTAATTATCTTTTTTCTCTCTCTCTTCCTCCCTCTTCTATTCAAAAAATTACGAAAATAAAAATTTTAATTTTTTTTTAATTAAAAATTAAAAAACTATGAGAATAATTCAAAAAAAATCAAAAAAATCATATAATATGTTTTTTGCTGGACCCCCAAAAGTTTCTCATATAATATGTTTGCTACTTCAATTAATTTGCTGGACCTCCAAAATTGTTTTATATGATCAAACTAGGTGCACTATTCTGAAGACGTGTCGTAGGCACGTGTCAACGGGCAAACCTATGTTTCTTTCATTAATTATTGAGATTATATATGAAGTTGTTTTATATTCAAAAAAAATTTTATATAAAGTTTTTAATGATTTCTATGTTTCTTTCATTAATTGTTGAGATTATATATATATTTACTTTTAGATAAAGTTTTTTAATGATTTTTATGTTGTTGCTTTCGTTAATTATTGAGATTGACTTAATACATTAAGTTTTTTTTAATCGTGTATTTCCTGCGTTGCTAGAATATGAAGATCTTTAACCACATTTATATTATTTCGTCTTAATTGATGAGACGACTAATTCAAGATATCGATTAAGTCGTCTCATGTATTGGAGCCTCCAATGATATAAAATTTGAAAGGTATTTTTCAAATAAATTCATATAAAATTTTTAAGATGTAGAATGTACCATACTTATATTTTTCAACTGAATTTGTGTGTGTGTGTGTGATATTTTTCAACTGAATTTGTGTGTGTGTGTGTGTGTGTGTGTGTGTGTGTGTGTGTGTGTGTATTAAAATAAAGTAAAATTAGTATTAGAATATTTAAAGAATGCCCCCCTTTTTTTCCCGTACAAGGCCCTATAAATCTCAGGACCGGCCCTGCTTATATCCTATTGGCAAAGCTTATAGCATAGACAGAATTGGGGAGCTCTCCATACAGTATAGACAGAATGCTTATGGTTGACTATTAAGTATCAACTCAAAAACCACTATGAGTTGATGCCATGTTATTTGTCAATGCAGCAATGAAAATATCAATTCTCACATCGATGTTAATGTAGGCGCCTTCCTTTGGACACTGCACTACAAATCTGTGACACTCAACAAAGTTGTAGGAGTCACCTTTGCCTTATGTTACAAATCTTTTTCTCATTTGCAAGTAAGGACAAGCTGAAGGACACCAAATTGATACTAGTATACTACTACTACTACTACTACCACCACCATATATTGTAAAGATTTAGAGAAAATATCCCTCGATTCTGTCCAACAATTTTGATTCCTATAACTCCCTTCCACTTTATTTGTCAATATGTAGATTTCTTTCCGTATAAACTAGACATATGCTAGATGCATGGTTTCATGAAAATATAGATTCCTAAATTAAGTACTTAACTCTTTTACTAAAACATATTCAATTCAAAATATCTACGATATACATTCAATTCTAAATTTGCATGACTTTATCGCATACAGGTCCTCGAAGACTGAAAGCTAAACATAATGTCATCCAGAATTCGTGGCATAATTTCCATGGAAGAAATTCTTTTTAAAAAAAACTTACCAAATACCATGGTTAAAATAGCGAGGTAAAATTGCTTCCACGCCTTAATTCGAAAGTACTTAATTAAAAAAGAAGTAAGACATGCTAGAAGATGCTCTTGTATTCAAGGTTGCCAAGTTATTAGAAAGACATATTCTTAAATTACACAATCATGTCTAGACTTGGACAAGGCCAATTTTACATTCCTGTGGACTATAAACCAGGAAATCAAATCAGATCAGGCATACACTAGCAAGAAAAGCCAGCAAATTTAAAAACCAGTGAACATTTACAAAGCATGGACACCATCATCCCATAAGAAAAAAGAACAAAAAAAAATAGCGCGGATATGTTACTAGTCTATTCCTTAATTAAAATGTAACCCCTATTGCTCATATTTGTATTTTAATCATTTTTAATAAAATTCTTGATTTCTTATTTTATTTCTGATTGTATTTATTTTAATTTCTTTTCGTGGTATGGTGCGTTATTCTTCTCTCTCTTGTGATTCATTTTGCATTGATTCTGTTTTTTATTCCCATTTATTTGGCCTACAATTTGTTCTTGATCTTATCCATTGTTTAAACCTATTTCATGGCCTATTTGCCTCTTATTGGATTCTTTTTACCCTATTGGATACTACCCAGTTTATTCAAACTCATATTGTCCCTATATAAACACCATAATTGAACCCTAACCAATATTACCAAATCCTAATATTACTTCTCTCTCTCTTAGTCGTCTCTCTCTCTCTCTCCCGATCCCGACCTAGCCCCCGACCTCCTTCTTCGTCGTCGTCTCTGATCGCCGGTGACATAACCCCCCGACCCCGCACTCCATCTCCTCTTCTTCCTCTTGTTGTGGTCGCGACCCAACCCAGGCCTTTTCTTCCTCTTCTTCAGACAGCAAGTTATAAATTGTGTTCACCTATATGTTTTAGGTCATAAAAATCATCAATTAAATCTACAAAAATTCAGGATGGTTCCTACACATGTCTAGTCTCAGATAAATTTATTTCATAATTTTATTTTACTGTTATCATGTTCAAATTAATTCTGAAACAGAAAGATAAGCATGAATTTGTGAATCTGAAAATTCAGACATAGTTGTACTAAAATACTGATATCTAACAGATTATAACTCAGAATTCAGATCCATTAAAAGTTCTGGAAAATAGACTCGTAGGGCTATAATTCATATTCAGAAAGTTATTTCTAATTACAGCAGTAACAGAGTCGAAAATCTAATACAAAAAGACACATACAACAGTCCAGAAAATAGTTTGATATGAATAGACAACAACTTTATCATACAACCATATAGTTCATGATAATTAATAATCAAAGTAATACTAGATGTTTAACATGCATAATTCTAGTTTTAAGATGGAATTTCACAAGCATGGTAATCAGTTCATTAATTCAAATTCGATCTAATATATTCAATTCATCAAACAATTCTATAACATGGATCTAGTTATTTTTCATGTAAACATACATATGCAATGTGCAAGAGGGACTAGGTTTTAGATCAAAAATGTAAGCACGATGTTAAGAATATATCAGGTTGGCTCATGTAAACCCTTAATAAACTTAACGGAATTTCAATTAAAGGTATGATAAAAAGATTTGGATCTACTTGAGGAGATCAATGAATCTTGAACAAAATAAATAACTAGTTCAAGAAGAGACTTGCCTTTTAGTTGTTAATTTCGAATATATAGAATAACGGGATGAGAATCCCGGGCGACGAACCACGAACACGAGAACACAGAATCACGTGCGGACTACGTGCAAACCAGCAAACCAGCGATCCCAGCAACCAAACAGCAAACTCAGCAAATCAGCACAAATCGATCCCCTTCTTCTCAAAACAGCAAACACAAAACCCTCTACCCGAACACCAAACAGCGAACTCAACTCCTCTTCCCAAATAGCACACACGGCAATAGAGAGAGAGCAGTGGTGAGGAACCAATGATGCTCGCGGCGACTGCGGCGAGGGGGGAGGGTGCTCGGGGTGACTGGCGGTGGCACCACAGTCGTGGTACGATGCAACAGCGACCAAGGGACGATCGGCTTCGACGTGCTCTATTTCATGACGAAACAGAGGAGGAGACGACGGGGGTGTTCGGGGCTCTGGACGATGACGAGGGCGAAGAGGGACCTTCAGTGGTTATGGGGAGGATCACAGTGGTCGACGAGGTGGTGGGTTGACGACGAGCGGATGGGTTCAGGGAAGTGGGGTTCGAGACAATGATGGGTTTGGACGAAGGCGACGGGGATAGGGGTAATGGGATGGTGGATGAGAGAGTGGCGAGGAGATGATGGCGAAGGGCAAGGGTGATCAGGGTGGTGGTCGGAGAGGACGATAGAGGAGAACGGGGTGGCTTGGCGGTTTGGCATTGAAGCGAAAAGGAAACAGAGAGGGGGGAGTGAGCGGCGGGTTAGAGGAGGGAGAGGGAGATAGTTAACTAATTATGGTTTATTAATAGGGTATTTATAAGGATTAAGAAGTTAGGGTTTTGGGTTGCGGGTTGATGGGTTTAGGGTACAGGTTTAGGCTCCAAAAAGAGAAAAACACATAGGAATCAATGAGATGAACATATAGCTGAACAATTCAAACTCAAAACACGAAGAGCAAAGATTTTCATTGAGCCAAAAATAGCAAAATTCAAGCCAAAAGAGTACGAAACGATCAAAAGAGAATAAAAGAACCCGATAAAAGCAAAAACTTATATATAAAAAAAGAATTCAGATACAACATTCACAAAAAAAAAACAATAAATCCAAAATAGGAAAATAGGGGTTACAGAAGGTGTAGTAATCGAATCCCTTTTCCTCAAGGGTCTCCTTCATTGCGGCAACTTTTACATCCCATTCCTGCGTAAGACAGCTTATGAGTTTTCTGACCTTTCGGTCATCATCCAACCTCTTACCTAAGCTCTCAAGCTTATGTGCAATAATATCGAAATGGGCAAGCATTTGATCTACGTTCTCTCCTGGCAACATACGAAAAATATCAAACTTATAAAAACATAAATTTACATTAGCTTTTACCTCAGAAGCGGTTCCATCATGCCGTTTCAACATGTTGTTCCAAATTTCGTATGCCGTCTTGCAATTTTGCTCGCATCGCATTAATTCTTCATTGTTCAATCCTGCATAAAGAGCTGTCATAGCTTTGGAATTTGTGGTTTTTAGTGCTAGCTCTGCTTCTGAGAAAGCCTTCTTTCCATCACTGACCGGAATATCTGTTTTATTTATGCACACATTCCATACTTCTTCTCTAAGCATCTGTAAGAAATGAGACATACGAACTTTCTAAACATCATAGCATTTTTCATCAAAATATGGTGAGCGAATTAGACTTGTCCCATTGGAGATGAATGGCTCCGATGAGTACAAGTTTTCTGGAGGAGGGATTTCGGCCATTGGACCTTTTGCTTAAGCTTTTAAGCTTTTAGTAAGCACCTCGCTCTAATACCACTGTAAATCACCCTAGTAAGGGTGAATAGGGTGATTGTGCGGAAATTAAAAATTAAAATTTAAGTTGCAATGTAAATGAGAAGAAATAGAGAAAGCAAACACAGCAAGAACAAGTGACGCAGCGATATAATGTGGTTTGACCCCCAGGTCTATGTCCACACCACCTACTTGTAGCAATTCTCCGTCACAAGCATTCCACTATACTCAAACCCTTGTACAGTGATTCTTGAATTTAGGCCGATAGACCTATTACACCCACAGGACTTCTAAGATAAGCCCCATCAATCTCACCAAAGTGGAAGAAAAGAAAAACTCAAGATCTTTAATGATCCTGATTGAAGAAAACAAATAAGTATCACACACTCGGATTGATTGTTGAATTGATTAATTCAGAAGAGTTTTCTCAGAGCAAAAGGTGAAGAATACACAGTAGGTTTGTCCAAATATATAGACTAGGAAGTGTATCTCTCAAAAATAGAAACGATACATTCCAAAAAAGAAATCTACACGAGGTACAGTCGACCGCAAAAGGTGGCAGTCGACCGTTCCTCTTTTAATCGAAAAGTTGAAAGATGAATGGTCGACTGCTTCATCATTTTAACTACGATGGGTGGTCGACTGTGGTGCGATCGACCGACACTATAGTACGATCGACCGCAATTGTGCTGATTCTGACGAAACCACTTTATATTCTTACCATATACTAATCAATCAATCACATATAAAATCTCGCATGTTTGGAATTACAGAAATTGATCTTGCTGGCTTTCTTGGGCTTTAATCAACATGTGCTCTTTTTGAATAATTTCTTCATTTGCTTGATTTTGTAATCCTTCTTTTGCTTCTTTTTGAATCTTTTTGATTTTCTTATTGATTTATTTATTCCTGAAAATCTGAAAATTTCAATGAAAACTTATTAGTATTTGTAAGAACGTTTTGTGCACACCAAACTAGAAGTCAACAACGCCATCTATCTGAACAGCCAACACTCCCACACATGCAATTATTCTGCTTGTTACTCAATTGCCGATCCTTATTTTGACCACATTGGGGGCCTTCTCTCAACTCTCAGAAATGATGGCACTTGAATTGAAAAACAAAATCATAATTTTCAATAATTATTCCACAAATCCTAATTATTCTTCTCAAAATCCCAAATTCTCAAATTCACAAATTAACCTATTCTCAAATTCTCAAACTCATACCTAGGGTTTCAGAGAGGGAGGAGGATGATGGTGATCGGAGTGACGGCGAGGGAACGACAATGGCGAGGGAACGATGACGGCAACAGTAACGACAATGTGAGGACGACAACGATCGTCAGGGCTAGGGTTTGTGAGAAAGGGAGATGTGGGGGCTATGATTGTCACGCCCCGCTTCCCAAAAATACGGAATGTAGGCACGTGACATGGCCCAGCGAATGACTTGCATCATCCATAGGCTGTTATTGATCCAACTCAACAATATAAACAAGAAGTAATACAACCACGCATGCAATGAAAGAATAATCACATAAATAACAACATTGAAATTTAAGCATAAAAATAACCAACATCAAAATAACCCAACATCTGAAATATAAGAACTTACCAAATAGCTCGAGAGACTCCTGCTCCAATCTTAGAAGAACTGCTCACCAATGCCTCCTGCCAATTCTCCTTGTTCACCTGTAACTGGATCAACAAGAATGGAAAAGAAAATGTCTTTAGAGTAAGTCGTGGACAGCAAGTAGAGAAACAGAGAACAATGACAATAACGGTATAACGATGAAATCAATAGTGTTGAACAGTGACAAAACGATAATAGTACAATGTGCAATAACGATGATTTATAACGATAACGATAAACAATAACAATAATGGTAACAATAACGATAACACTATTCAATAAAGATAATAATATGTAATGACAATGTGATGAAAGTCTTAAGTCTATTATTCATTTTTAATCCTAGCTAATGCACGTACTATTGTGTCACATGTGTGCCGTACCACAGGTTCGATGCATACAATCAATTTCGTTTAGACTAAGGTGGTAGATTCTATAGTTCATGAACTAGGTATGATGACGATAACGGTAATAACACTGAACATATGTAATTTCTTACATGATGCCGATAACGATAAAAATACTGGATATGTGTAATTGTTTACACGATGCCGATAACGATAATAATCACTGGCCATCATCCGAGTACACTCACTATATTATCAACTATCCTAGTCAACCCTTAATTCCAGCTTGATTAATATTCTTTATTCAATTAACATACAATAATACGACTAATAAGGGACACTAGAAAAGATAAAAAAACAACCCTAAGATTATGTAATATACTCTATACAATTAAATGCACCAATTATAACATTATAGATTCAATTCCATATTATCAAACATAGGAACCCAATTCTAGACAACAGTAGGTTGCTGTACCAAAATCAGAATTTCTGTTTCTACAGGATAGCAAATGCGGATCCGTCAGAATTTCTTGAAACTAGACTCCTGTCCAGTTCCAACGCATAATTAAAGTCTACATTCTGACAGCGGTAGCTAGGTGAAATTTAGTGTTCTTTACAGATTTTAGTTTCTAACTAGTTATCGATATTGACTGATTTCAGTTGTAATGGCAATAAATAATCATTGTAAAAATCAGTAAAAATAATTTTTATCACCCTAAGCATGCTATCTACCAATATAAAATTTATCGTGGCAATATTTGATCATTAGTTCACTTAATTTATCAGCCTAACATGGTATGTATATGAATCTGAATTTTTAGTGCAGCAGTAGTAAAAGGGTCCTAACTCATGCAATAATAGTCGGAATTCGAAAATTCTGGATGTTATTGACAACTAGACACTTAGGGCTACGTTTCATATTCATAAAGTGACTGATTTTAATGAAATTATCTAGGTTGAAACAGCACGACAATGTTCAGATTGGCAGTAAAATTTCAGGGTTTCAATATATTTTTCATGCACAAAATAATCAAGATGTTATGAATGGTGATTTAGAGGTTAACAATTATAAATCACAACAAGTTACCCCTATGTGAACATGGTATTATGATATATAATGTCCATAACCCTACTAATTATAATCATCTAATTTATCATTATCAATCACATGAACAATCAATCCTAATATACAAACTACAATAGTTGTGTATAATGTTATGAGATGAAATGTAACAATAGTTCCCTATTTTTATATTCAATAACTAACTACATGAGTGCATGTAAGATCTCTATACATTAGAGACAAAAAGACGGCACGAAGTCAAGACTACCATTTGGATTCGCTCGTGTAAATCCGTGGTATCCCAACGATAGATAACAATAACATTATACATTATTCAACATGGATCTACATGCGGAATTCAATAAATGATCTCAAATATGCATGATACAATACAATTCGAGTAGATGACTTGTCTTTAGATGACATTAGATCAATCCAGATATAGGGAATAACGGGATCGGAAATCCCGGCGGCACGGCGACGAGAAAACGATCATGATGATCACGATCGGGCACGGATCTCGTTGATCAAGATGGTGATCAAGATGAAGATCAAGCGAATCCAATGGCCGAGGTCGAACATAAAATATATAAGAATTAGAAGAGTACTAAAAGAGTAAATATACCGTGATTGATAATTTGATGAATGAGAATAAAAGTGGATCAAATGTTTAACTCACCAAGTAGAAGACGAACAAGACGATCGAGACGATCAAGGGCCGAGATCAAGAGTGATCGGTCGATCAGATGGCTGAGATCGAAGATCAAGATCACGATGATCAAAGAAGATCCGACGGCCGAGATTAAGATCTTGGTGATGATGATGGTGGTGATGATGATCCATGCAAATCCAATGGCCAAGATCAATGGATAAAGATGATGATCATCAAGATGATCACGACGATCGACAGCCACGGTCCAACATGATCAAGATTAGATCAAGAAGATTGGACGGCCCACAATCAATCCATCACCTTTGATCATAAAAACAGAGAAGAGGCGTCGGCATTCTGCAACTTCAAAGGCGACTGTCGATGGAGGCGAAGCTCAGGGCGATGCTTGCGGCGAGGAGCTGGCATCGGCTAAGGTCGCGACACAGGAGGGTGGCACCGAGGGTGGTCGCGACGGCAGTTGCTGGCTCTGGCTGTGTCGTTGCTGACTGTCGTCGGAAGCAGGGGAGCACTGTGGTGGCTTGCTGGCGTTGAAGGCGATTGCTGGCGTTGGCATCGCGACAGGGATCGCGAGGGGGCACCGGTGATGGGGACGACGGCCGGAGGGCGCGACGCAGAAGGGAGAAGGTGCAGTGGGGGTGTCGTGGCAGGGAGAGGAGAACGGGGGAGAGCATTCGGGAGAGAGAGAGAGAGAGTGCACATGGAGAGAGAGGCGGCTGATAGGAGTTTGTACAGGAGGTAGGGTTAGCTAGGTTAGGGTTTAGGATAGGGTATTTATATATAGGGTTATAGGGTATTGGGTTAATGGATGCGGGTTTGGATCCAATAAGCAAAAGAGTTTGGGTTTAGATCCAATAGGGGAATGGGTATAGAGTTTATGGGTTACAAATCAATTAATATATTTAAATCCAATGGGGAAAAATAATAAGTATCACAGGGGTTTATAAAACATACATATACATATACATTAAGTCAAATAACGAATACATATAAAATAGAGTATGTCCGACTTAAAATAAAATAATAATAATAATAATGATATTAACAATAAAAACAATGATACTGCAAAATAACAACACTAACAAAATAATACTGATAATAATAATAATATATGTATATCAAAATGTAAATTCGAGTTTAACAGATTTATTAAAAATAATCCAAACAATGTATAATATAAATACGATCAAATAGAAATAGAAGTTAAAGTTAAAATATACAATTATTCGAAATAAATAAAATTTTTGATTAGAAAATATTTTAACAGAAAATCCAAAAATGAATTTAACACAACTAGATTTATAAATAATCGAAATACATAAAATCATTCAAAATATATATATTTACAGGAACGGGGGTTACAATGATGGTCGGGAACATAGTGACATGGGGGGGGGGGGGGGGGGGGGGGGGGGGAGGCAGCAATGTGGGGCGGCGGCGATGACGGTGGTGAGGGAAGGCGACGGCGAGGGAGGGTTGGGTTCGTTAGTGGGAGGAAGGAGAGAGAGAGATTGAAAAAAATGGTGAAAATTAAATTTGGAAAATGAAAATTGGGGAAAGGTATATTTTATTGCTCAATACCGACGTTTGTAGAAAAAAAAATGCCGGTATAGATCCCACTACCCCGGCGTTTTCAAGAAACGCCGGAGTAGGTGGGGGTGTTTTATTTTTTATTTTTTTCTTGGGTGCTATTCATGTGTTTCTACCCGAACGCCAAAATAAAAACGCCGAGGTAGACTAATTTTGTTGTAGTGTATGAGAAAAAATTTCTCATACAAAATTATTATACTCATTTGGTTGGGTCTTCATGGAAGAACCACACTGTCTATTATGTTTATCATGTTAATGCATGCATGTGTAGAAAAAGTCAAGTGATTTGGAGGTCGTCTCATGCATCATATAGTTGAGAAATGAACGATTTCAATAGTATTGCAAATCGTACCACAAATTGGACTACATGTTGCATGAGTACCAAACCACTTGAACTTTTTTACACATACATACTTTGCCATGAAAAACATGATGGATAGAGCGGATCTTCTATAAGGGTTCCACCGAGTGAGTACTAGTAATCTGCACGTGCGATGCACGTCCTAATAATTTTTTTTAAAAAGTAAATACTAAGGTATAATCTGGCATCTAACCTGAGATCTCACTTTACTCATCACATATGAGTAGCACTTTTATACATAATTATGTCGTAAATAAATTTGAACTTTGAGGGTATTATGGTAACTAACAACAATTAAGTAAACGAATGGTTAATATAACTCTCACTGAAAAATAAATGGTTGAGATTAGATATTTGGTTAAATAGTTGTTTACAAATTATAGATTGTCTACAAATGACAAACCAACTCTTCCATTATGATATCAGAGATAATCATTTCGTACGAGGAAAAAATTTTCATATTTGATATAGTTCACATTTCTCACCAAAAAACTGTTTAGTTCGTCCCGTCTAATTTACTTCTCCCCTCAAAAGCAATGTACCTTTGTAGAACTCTTCAAATCATACTTCTGAAAATCTTCGTTTACGCGTAAATTGTGTTATTGTGTTAGATCAGTACTGAAGAACCTAGAAATTTTAGTCTTGTATAAAAGCCTACACATCCAAAGCATCAACTTCTTTTTCTTTTCCCCTTTTAATTTTTTTTCTTTTTAATTGTATTTTTATTTTTCCATTTCACGTTGTCACAGACTCACAATTGTCACCAAAAGTGACGGACCACCATAAAGCTAAACTTCACCGCGGGTCATCTTACACCAAGAAGGGTACCGAGTCTCTCTCCCTCCCTCCCTCCCTCCCTCCCTCCCTATGGAAACGTCTCCCTTAATTTCAATCTAAACGCATATTATAAATAAAAGCCATAAAACTCAATAAAACTCTTCAATACCACTCATTGCACTACGCATGTAAATTTATATTGTTTACAAGTACAACCCTATATATAATAAGACGTATATAGATAGAGACCAAATAGAAAAGAAGACGAGCAACCTTAATTTGTATGTTTTCTCTCTTTTTCCTACCCTTCACATTCTTCTGGTTTGCTCTCATCCTCTCCTTTTAGCCCTTAATCATTCTGTCTTATCTTCATGTACTTGTTGAAGAACATGTCAAACTTACACCTATTCATGTCATCAAATACTTCTATCAATCCAATCCAATTAGAAACAACCCTAGAAAAGATCAAAGAAGAAGAAAACATGGAAGCTAGAAAGCAACAAGAGGAAAAATGCAGTGTTTCCGTTTCTCCTTCATCAACTTCTTCTTCGTCTTCTTTTCATGAAGAGGTTGTTGTTGTCTCATCCAAAATTGAAGGCGAAAAGCATGGTCTTGAAGTTGTTGATGATGATGATGGTTATCATACTCCAACTTCTCCTAGGTGTAAGATTCCAGTGGCAAGCAAGTGCCCACCAGCACCTAAGAAGATTCCTTCTCTTTGTAGGAACAAGAAAAGAAAGGCCTTCTTCTGCATTGAGCTTGAGGATGTGGAGTTGCAATTTAGTGAGAGGGGCAAGAAAGCCAGAGATGAAGTTAATATTGTTATAGAGAAATGATTATTATTCTATATATGTTATTTTCTTTTATTTTTCTTTTTTTCCATACGAAGAACAAATATATATATACCTATTTTTATAGTTATGTGTGTATGTTTGTGTTTATCCAAAGTTAAATAAATAAATAAATGTGTGTGTGGGTTAGTGAGTGAGTGAGAGAGAAACAAAAACTTAAATTGTTGATCGAGTTGTTTATGGTTAATTCTTTTTTCTTTGTTTTGTTTGGCATTAGGGTATTTTCTTTCTCTTTGGGTTTTATTTTTGTAGTTTTTATATTTTTTTTATGTGTAAATGGCTTTAGGGTTTGTTGAGGTATGGATTTAAAAGATACGCAGGACCCAGATCTGATTTGTGAAGGGAAAAAGGGGAAAGGTTTTCATATAAGAATTGTCAATTGTTATGATGAGCTTGTTTTTTAATTGTTACTTGTCAGGAATTTGATTCTTTGTCTCTCTTGTTTTTATTTTTCATATATTGTGTTTAGTCTTCTTTTTGTAAGTTTATATGCATGATTAGTCCCATTGTTAACATAATGTGCATAACATTTATTTATGTTTATTTTTTTATTTTTTACAGACAAAGATTACTTAAAAGGAAAACTTAGCACCTATAGGCTTTTAAACAGGTTAGTTGCTCACTTCTTTAAGTCTTTATGTAAAGGAAAATTAAGATTCCATCAGGAAATTAGATATATACATGTTAGCTCTTTTTCTTTATGGATAGAGAGATGGGGGTTCTAACTATGAGCATTGTGCCTTCTTTCAATAGTACAGCTTGGTGCTGGCTTCAGAGTTACTATGCTGCTTTTGAGTTTCTAGAACCAAAGTAGGCTGAAAGGGTTAAAGAGATCAAGATGGATTGTAACCCAAGTTTCTGGTAATTGTTCTTTTCCCTAGTTGTCACTCAACTGCAGTTTTGGGAGTTTGTGTCATTCTTGTGGAGGGGATGAAGAATGTGAAAATTTTGCCGCACTGCCCCACTTTTTAAAAATATTTAGCGATATGCCCTACTTCCCAAAACAATTAGCGATATGCCCTTGTTTAGAACACGTCAGCAAGAAACGTTATTGGGAAAAACGGCATAGGTTATTTCCATGCCGTTCTTCCCAATAACGGCATCTGTTTGGAAAAAAAATTGCATGCCGTTATTTGGAATAACGGCATCAGTATATTTGTCTTACAAGTGTGAATCTTCTAAGTTTAAAAAGTTCTAAGTGTGAAAAAAACTTATAAATAATGCCGTTATCCTGAATAACGGCATTCGAATGCCTGATGCCGTTATTGGAGATAACGGCATCAGTTATATATCAATATGCACTCTTGCCGTTGTTTGGAAACAGAAAAAATTGATAAAAAGTTTTTAAAATATATATATATATATATATATATATATATATATATATATATATATATATATATATATATATATAACTGATGCCGTTATTCGGAATAACGGCATCAGTTATAATTTTTTTTTTTTTTTTTACTTATTCATCAGAGAGGATGAATAATAAGTTACCTTTTCATTAAAAAAATTTATAACTGATGCCGTTATTCCAAATAACGGCATCAGTATTGAGAATGCCGTTATTTGAAATAACGGCATCTGTTATAAGGTTTTTCATACTTGCAATTTTTTCTCTAAGTGTAGACTACAAGCTCTCGAAAAACAAAACAACCTATGCCGTTATTCCAAATAACGGCATGCAATTTTTTTTCCAAACAGATGCCGTTATTGGGAAGAACGGCATGGAAATAACCTATGCCGTTTTTCCCAATAACGTTTCTTGCTGACGTGTCCTAAATAAGGGCATATCGCTAATTATTTTGGGAAGTGGGGTATATCGCTAAATATTTTCAAAAAGTGGGGCAGTGCGGCAAAATCTTCGAAGAATGTCTGACATCATTGGCTAAATTTTTATCCAGATAATGTTACTAACTAACCCACTTTCAAAATTTATTTGTCAAACTAACCCACTTTCCTAAACAATTATCTAATTAACCTACTTCAAAAAATTATTACCCCCAACTGACCTAGTTGAATATAAAAACCTAAAAACAAAATTTTTTTATATAACCCTAGCTACTTTACAAATTATATACTATAATATCCTTTAACCTTATAAAAACTAGATATTTCACAGAAAATAAAGAAACTAAAATTAAAAAATCTCTTAAAATTTGATACATTGATAGAAGATTAATAGAAAGAAAGCGTATAACTGGTAGGTAAATATCAGAATATTTATTAATAACAAGTAGAGTAACTGATTAACTAGCTAAGGAAATACAAAAAAAGATAGCATACAAAAGTATTAGATTATAGGAACGAAGAAGCAAGCTGGTATTACCAACAACTATTATCATACAAGATCTTAAATTATATGAATTAAGTTAGGATGGATAATATTATAAAGAAAGAACATTCAAAACTCTCATAAATTTTTATGATAAACATTCACGAGTTGGAAGAAAATTACAATGGTCCAGAATTTATAGATTCTATAAGAAAAGATTTATAAATCATACATAAAAACATAAAAGAACTTTGTGCATATATAACAGTTGACACTGAAGAAGAATTAAATATAACAGAAGAATGTATGAAGGAGTTAGAAGCCATAACAAAACTTAATATAAATATTTTGAAAATAGAATATTTCATGCCAAATCTCAATTAAGATGATCGAAGTAAAGAAAACTTTGAGAAATCTAGACATACCAAATGGAAAAGTACAAATTGATCAAGAAGAAGAAATTTTTTTAACAAAACCTTAATACATACAAAATCTTAAGGCCAACACCTAACAAAAGGCCTTGTCACCTACCATGAAAATGGCAAGACACAAAAAATATTAAGTTAGAAAAAGAAACCTCAAAATATGAACATGCAGAACACTAAGAAAAAGGAATAACAGGAAATGGAGAATGTCTAGATCTAGACTGCGTAAAATATGTACATAGGACAATAGAAGAATGGGTAAAGACTTCACTAATAGTAGGATTTAGGCAAAACCTTTCAGGAAATTCATTTGAGAAATTTATAGAAGTAACTTTTATAGGAGTAATAGCAAAATGATAGAATGGACTAAAGGAAGAAGAAAGAAATACTATCAGAAAATCATAACCAATTAATGATAAATGAACAGAAGAAATCTCAGCACAACGAACCTTAGAACTAAAATAAATAATTACAAATTACGAGATAGCAATAAGGATAGAATTTAGTGTGTACAATAAAGGAGAAAAACACACTATATATATATATATAAATAAAAAATAAAAAATCAAGCAAGACGAAGATTAAGCAATTTAGAAATATGCAACATGTACAATTTTGACAACTATGCTTGTGAATTCCAAAAATATTTTCAAGACAGTTATTATACAAAAGAAGAAAGGAGTTCAATCTCGGACACATTTTTTCTAAAACTACATGATCTATGGAGTATCAACATATGTAGTGCATACATAAGTGAGAAAGTAAAACTAGAAGTAAATAGTTTAGGGTATAGAACACAATTTGTAAAAGAATATAGGGATAAAGTGTGCCAAAAAACTAGAGCAACTTAAAATACTATAGAACATATAAAAAAGAATTTGTTGTGAAGATGCAAGACCAAATTATTGGTAGAAGATCACTATCAATAAGAAATTGTTAAGATTATTAGATGGAAAGAAAAACATTATTGATTGATTGATTAAACTAAATACAATAAGGCTCATACATATAGAAGAGAATAGAAGACTAAAAGTTCTCAGTTCAGGGATGATATCCCACCACATCGATTATTTCTCAGTTCAGGGGTGTGATTCTATCATCGACTATGTCTCAAATCAGGGATGAGATCTCATCAGTCTATTTCTCAGTCAGGGGTGAGATCCCATCACAGATCGAGATATGGAGATCCCGCCATCAAGCGTCGTCACTGTACCACAGTTTGTCGTTCCTTCCACATCAACATCGGCAGTATTCCAAACTCTTGTTGCTTGAACCAACTTGAGTTTGAGAGGGGGTGTTAGATGATATATTAGTTTAGTCTTCTATTCTCTCCTATATGTATGAGCCTTATTGTATTTAGTTTAATCAATCAATCAATAATGTTTTTCTTTCCATACAATAATCTTAACAATTAAGAAACCTTTGTTTGACTTTGTCAACCTTGTGTGACGTGGCTTTCATGATGGGGGGTGGCTTTCATGATGGGGGGGCCCGCCCGTGCTGTTGAAGTAGTGAGGAGAGGGATGTGTTAATATCCCATATCGCTAATACACTTAGGAAAAATAATATATAAATAATATAAGCCAAGGATCATGAGTCACCTAATCGGTTAACCAACTTTTGAGAGGTGATAGGCAATTGTACTACATAATATCTAATTTGTCTTATAAATTGTATAAATTGTCTGAGCTAGGGGCAGAGGCGTTACAATGTGTGCATGGGATCCTTTTACCTATCCGGTTCCAGCACGGTTGTTGTCCTTGCTGCGGCATTCAAAAATTCCGTGGCCCATCTTACCACATTTGTGGCATTTTCCAGCAAACCTCTTTGCTGCCGGTTTTTTGTTCGAGGCTTGTGGCAAGAACTTTCTCTTTTTGCCTTTCTGTTCATGCTCCACCATGTTTGCCTTTTCTGTGGATTGATTTCTATAGGACCTGTCAGCCTTGCGATTCTCCTCTTCGAAACGCAACCTGACAATGAGGTCTTCAAGAGACATCTCCTTTCGCTTGTGCTTAAGATAGTTCTTGAAGTCTTTCCATTCAGGTGGAAGCTTCTCGATGAATGCTGCAACCTGGAATGGTTCGCACAGCGTCATGTTCTCTGCAGCGATTTTATGCATTATCACCTGCAGTTCCTGGATTTGACTCACAACAGTCTTGGAGTATACCATCTTGTAGTCCAAAAATTTGCCGACTACAAACTTCTTGGAGCCGGCGTCTTCAGTTTTGTACTTCTTCTCCAAGGACCCCCACAGAAGCTTGGAAGTCTTGAAAATACAGTAGATGTTGTACAGCGGGTCTACCAAGCCGTTCATGATGTAATTTCTGCAGAGATAATCACCCTGAGTCCATGCAACAACTACCGCAACGGAGTGTGCATCCATAGGTGCCAGAATAAGGGCAGATTCAGTGAGAAACCTGTCCAGCTTCAACGTGGTCAAGTAAAACTGCATCTTCCATTGCCACTTCTTGAATCCAGTTCCATTGAACTTCTCTGGTTTTTTTCCCACAGTTATGTGTGTGGAAAGAACGACCGTCTGTGCCGCAACCGATTGTGCAGTCACAATTTGGGTCACTTGTGTTTGTTCATTGATAAGTCCACTGACATTATCGATCAGTGTGTTTTCCATATTCTGAAACAGTTTGAAATAGAACTGTTAGTTGTTTTTCCGAAGTGATAACAGTGCCTGTAAAAAATCTTCACAAAAAATTGTTAGAATAGAGGAAAAATTTTGCTTTAAGATTGTTAGAACACGAATTTTGTAAAACAGAAAAAGCTAACAATATTTGTGAAGAATTACAAATACAGGAAATGAAAGAACAAACCATACAATACAATACAGAGTCGAGATTTGAATAACTCTGTCCTTAAAGCAAAATTCGCCCCATAGTGTGACGGTGGTTGACGAATTGCCTCCCAGGATACAACTGTGTTACCTTTCCCTGAAGAGCAACACCCTAACTTCAGATAGCTCAGCGAACTGGAGCTGTGTTGTATTCTCAGAAGTGACTCAGAGGAAGCAGAAGAAGAAGAAGATTCAGACTGGTTTTTTGAAAACTGTATATTCTGGCAGACAAAATGGACTGATTTTATAGAAGGCTGAGAGTAACTAAAGGGTCCATTACTCTGGAACAGCAGAGTAATGGCCCATTACTCTGTGACAGTAGAGTAATGGTTCAAAAGCGTAACTGATGAGCCATTACTCAGCTGTTACAAAGTAATGGTATCAGCAGTTACAGAATTTGAAGAGCCTCAACAATAACTGGGGAAATTTTTTGGAGCAGAGCAAAAAAAGAATATAGGGCTGGGTCGGGCGCATGCGTGTGTTGTTTTGGCTAGGTCCTCTCCCCACTACACGTTAGTGGTAACCCCAAGGCTACGCCCTTTTGTCCATTTCTTTAGCTTATATACTAGAAAAAATCTTTCCCATCTTCCGATGTGGGATTATTCATTCCAACTGTCCAAGTTAGTACATTGCGAGTACCCAACTTTGGACCTACATTTCTCGTTCATACGGACCGTTTTTGGCAAGTGAGTACATTACGGAATAGTACTCGACGAGAGGAACATGATCCAATCAATTTCCGGTGCCGCCGGTGCCCGGAGCCCACCGGAATCCGGCCCGGAAAATTTGCAAAAACTTTTTCCAACACGTATAACTAAACTCATATAAACATGGAAAGTTGCTCAGAACAGTAGACATTCTCGATCTAGAATAATTAATGAACTTCCATAAAAATTACTACAGCATGATTTTTCAGTAGGGAAAACATCCGAGGTAAAAAAATCAGTTAAACAGACTGAACAATTTTGCCACTTAGCATAAATTCATGCAACATATCATGCTACTTTCATTTCATCAAGAGTAGTACCAACAAAATATGGGGAAAAGGGTAAAGTTTAAAGAGAAAAGTAGGGCAAGGACCATAAATCCCCCAAATTCCTTTGCATCCAAAGCTTCATATATATATGTATACTATCATATGGCAGATAATGAAAATATACTTGCTCCAACAAATGATCAGAAGATGCAGCACATTAACGATCAAATAACAAATGAAAATGATTCCGAAAATAAATCCACAATTCATAAGAAACTGTTAATACATTTTAATAAGATTCTAAATAAAAGTGCACATTACAGAAGCAACTCTGATTGCAATCTAAATAAACAGGATTTTGCACCTTAGCTAAATCCCAGTTCGATATACTGAATGCAGAGGAACTGATTCCAAGTGCTATTACATATTTAGAGGAATGGAGGAATGATCACCCATCGTCGTGGATATCTAGGTCTTCCTTCTTTTCCATCAAATAACTGCAGAGAAAGGATACAAGAGTAAGCAACAAAAGCAAGGATTTGAGAATCTTGAATGAGAGAACCAACTCTTTGAGCTCTTGATATAAACTGAAAGCAGACAAACATGGACCACAGGCAAATAAAGGTTGATGGCTGCATTTGAATCATAGAAATAGACACTATATTACAAATCGAAATTTAGAAAACTACCAGATCTATAAGGCAAATAAGAAAATCTACCGTGAACTTGCTTTATGATGAGTGATACCCATCTTTCTAAGTCGACTTTTGAAAGCAACCTTCCATGACAAAAGTCACAAAACCATCTAATAACTACCTGCTTTCCAATTGTCCTTTTAAAGATTAGCTAAAATACCCCCAGAATTTTATGGGGAAAGAGGGTATTTCACATCCACCGTTAACACTGTTCGGTAGTTACGTAAACATATATGAACAAACAGGCTAGTCACTCCAGACCAAATTTATGGGAAACTATTGGAAACATCACATAATTCATGGTAGTTTTTTTGGATGGAAAACTGTTTGTGTACCATTATTTAAAATAAACTTGAAAAATTGTGGACATGTATATATATATATATATATATATATATATATATATATATATATATATATATATATATATATATATATTTTTAATGTTGTTATATGAGCTTATGAATCTAAAATTAAGACTAATATCACATAACAGTATATTCTTTGGCACAAAAAGAAGACCTATATTTTACCTTCTTCAACCTCCGGTGCTTTGTAAGGGCCCAGTCAGTCATAATGGAAGCAGCCACCACAAGGAAAACATAACCGGCAACTGTCTGAGTAGCAATATTAAACCCTAGCCACTGGTAGATCTCTGTTGTGTAGTTTGCACATGTCACTATATTGAACAAGAACCCACGAGGAATTTGATACCCACCATTTCCATCTGGACTCCTAAGGTCCCTCAACAGGAGATGACAATAAAAGTTTGACAGTTGGCAGATCAAACCAAAACCTAAACCGATCTTCACTTGCAAATCACTCACAGGAGTATAATATGGGTGGTTCACATAGTAAGCGATATAGGCCCCAAAAGCCCAGTAATACAAACAATTTCGGAACACATTGGAGAGAGGTGAGGTTGCATGGCTAAATCTATGAACAAAGTACGTCTCCAGTATTCGCTTGAAGTAGTGAAAGCACCAGTAATACATGGCATAGGTTTGCACTGGATGTCTTGCACACCCTTCACTGTAACCGAAGTACTTGTACACAGGATAGTAGTAAAATATGGGGTACAAGATCAAAGGGCCGAGGTACTCCCAGAAGAAGAGTGTTTGGTAAGAAACCTGTATGCCTAAATCCTTGAATACCACAGTGAGATTGTTTGAATTTCCATCACAATAATCTTTCAGAGGTTTCTTAGAACTGAGAACGATTGGCTTCCCCTTGGTTACAGGTTGGAGGGGGATAGTGAGTCGTTGTCTCGAAGGATAAAACTTTTTTGCTGTAATATCCGGAAAACATCAGTCTTGTAGAATTAAATAATCAGATAATTATTCAAATATGTGTCTAAGAAAAGCACTATACATATTTGTAATATCTATAAGTACTTTCTATCAAAAAAAAATATCTATAAGTACTGCAGCCTTTTGTGAAGGGGAAAATCTGGAGATAACTTTGAGAAAATTCAGCAAAACACTCTGCTACTTATAGTTATAGATCTACACCACTGTATCTGCAGTAGTTTTAGAATGTCCAGAAAAGATCATCTGTCCTTACCCGGTTTTTTTTTTCTTTTTTCTTTTCGCGGAGGGGGGGGGGGGGGGGGGGGGGGGGGGGGGGGGGGGGGTTAAAATAAATTTAATTTACCTTCATAAACATAAAAAGAAACATGAGATCTACAGTAAATTAAATCATCTTAATTGGTTGATAATACTTTCTTACTTTTCCAGTGGTTTTTGTGTATTCGTTTGCCTCAGCAAATTCAACATGTTTCAAACAACAGAATTGTTTCAGAAAATTCAAGATATATATATTTTCCAATACAAAAACAAACTAGTTAAATCATGCCATTTTCAAAAGAAATTTTGCATCCCATCTTCAAAGCAACATGCATATTAATAGTTTTGAGATTTATGTAAGTCCCACTTACTAACTGAGCTTTATATTAAACTAGATGAGATTTGACTAAAAAACTCAACATGTTATCTTATTCAGCTAGCCGAATTGACCACATTCCTGAATCAGCTATATTGATTAATTTATTTTCATTTTGACAAGTGTAGACTTAAATGGTCAAGGTACGAACATTGACCATGAAGTGTGAATATCTGAGAGAAATATGACAACCGAACTGTCTATTAGGCTAGGTTCCTACTGGAAGAAAGATATTAAATGCCATTAAAAAAAACACTAAGTCATGAAATGACTACTTAAACCATTTTTAAGATTGTATTTTTTGTAACATAGATATTAAATGCCATAAAAAAAACACCAAGTCATGAAATGACTATTTAAACCATTTTTAAGATTGTATTTTTTGTAACATAGAACTGAAATTGCTTTGGAAATAATTTCAAATTCATAATTTTGAAATCTTAACTGCAGCTTTTTAGCTATATATTGCGACGATGTTTCTATATATAATACATTTTTGCTTTCCTTGCATTAAACTCCTAAGGTGGCATCACATATGGTGCAAAGTAAAAGGTAATCCTGACAAATAAATACATTCATAAAGCAACTGACTTTTGTCTGAAAACGAAACTAAAACTAAAATGACTCCAATGCAAAATGAACCATCACCAGAGTAAAGCATGATAAAACCAAACTAAGATCTAAAACCAAACTCAAAGAACAAACTCTACTGCCGCTACTGCTTCACAAACCCCCAAAAAATTTCTTCTTCTTCTTCTTATTCTTCTTCTTATCACTTCAAAACAATACCCAACTTCAACAGATTACTTCTTCATCCTCTTCTTCTTCACCCAACAAATCAAAGAACTTCCAATTAAACCCCAAAGCCACCAACACCATCAAAACCCATATCCAAAACTAAACTCATCATCTCTTCTAAATCATTCTTCTTCTTCTTAACCCATAAACCCAACAAATCAAAACCTTCCAATTACCAATCTATGAAATCTAAACCAACAACAAAGATTCAAGATCTAAGAGAGCTCATAGATTACCGCGGCAACAACGGCGTCGTACGAAGACGAGGAGGAGGAGCAATACGAGCAACTTCTTTTTTTGCTTGCTGGAGAAGGCGGGAGAATCAAATGAGTAAAATCCGACGGCAGATCCGACAGAGTTCGAGTCCAGATCCAATGGAGGGGATAGCAAACAAGAATGGCAAATCAAGTACAAATCAACCTTGCTCTGAAACCATGATAAAACCAAACTAAAATCTAAAACCAAACTCAAAGAACAAACACTAGTGCTGCTAGTGCTTCACAACCCCAAAGTCCATTCCCTTTCCGCTTCATTATTCTCGCAAGACTTGCATTGTTAATTCTGGAGACACTGGTGCCTCGCATCAGACACTCGTGATACTCCCCCTCCTGCTGCTGTTGTCCAAGCTCTTCCTGAGATTGTGGATTCCTCTTCTCGTTATCCTCAGCGTTCTTGTAAGTCTACTCACGTACCAGATTTTGTTTACTCTTGTTATTCCACTTCTTTCTCTTCATTTTTAGCATCTATTCATTGTCTCTCTGGGCCCTTATCCTATAAAAATGCAGTTCTTGACCCCCATTGGTAGCATGCTATGAACGAAGAACTTTCTGCTTGCAAAAGACATACACTTGGGATTTGGTACCTTTACCTTCTGGTAAAAGTACAGTTGATTCTCGTTGGGTTTATAAAATCAAGGCAAAGTCTGATGGATCAATTGAGCGCTACAAAGCTAGACTGGTTGCTAAGAAATTTTCTCAGCAATATGGTATGGATTATGAGGAGACTTTTGCTCATGTTGCAAAGATGACTACAGTCCGTACTCTTATTGTAGTGACATCTGTTCGTCAGTGGCATATATCTCAAATGGATGTTAAGAATGTTTTCTTGAATGGTGATTTGCATGAAGAACTGAAGTTTATATGGTTATCCGTTCTGGTGTCTCACATAATCATGGAGAAGTTTGTAAACTTAAGAAAGCGTTGTATGGTCTCAAACAGGCACCTCGAGCTTGGTTTGACAAGTTCTCTACCATTATCACTTCTCTTGGGATTTCCTCCAGTAATCACGATTCGGCTCTCTTTGTTAAGTGTACCCCTATTGGTCGTATCTTACTCTCTCTATATGTTGATGATATGATTTTTAATGGTGATGATGTAATGTTGATGGCATTGCAGTAGTAAAGTCAGAATTAGTTCGTCAATTTGAAATGAAGGATTTGGGTTCTCTACGGTATTTTTTGGATATTGAAGTTGCATTTTCTCCAAAAAGTTATCTTCTTTCTCAGTCTAAGTACACTACTGATATTCTTGAGCATACTCGTCTTACCGAAACTAGAACTATTGATACACCTTGTGAGCTAAATGTTCAATACGCTCCTTCTGATGGTACTCATTTGGTCAGAACCTACTTTATACCGCACTATTGTTGGAAGTTTGGTCTACCTCACCATCGCTCGTCCAGACAATGCTTAGGCAGTCCCCAACATGAGAAACCCTACTTTCCTTTTCTCTCTACTATGATTTATCTTTGAATCTTGATGTCCTGATTTGATTTGGTTGGGATGTTTTATCAAAGCAAACAAAACAAAGGCATTAAATAAGTAATTTATATGAGCATACCAAAAAGGAACCAAGACCATAACCACTACTGAAATGGAAGTGAAATAAAGTGCTTCAGACCAAATAACAGATGGAGCATGTGTTTATACATGAGAATTTTCCATGATTGCTCCTCTTCTTTTTTTATTCCTCTGGGAAGCCTCCCCCGAGTCTCTTAGGCTCTGTTTCGTTCTTCTACCTTAAAGGGCATCCGAAAATATAGAAAGGGGTGATTATACCCCAAGGGATAAAATCATATCTGCTTTACCTTTCACTTTTACGGGTCAGTGACAAATGTTTAAATTCCATATACCCTCACAAATTGTGATTTCCATATAACTCACTCACAATTTTAACTCAAACTCATATACATCACTCATAATTCCATATACATCAGTCACAATTTATAGAAAATTTATAGATTAATGAATTTTTTGAGTTGAATTAAAATTGTGAGTGAATTATATGGAAATCACAATTTGTGAATGAGGTATATGGAATTTAAACATTTGTCAATGACCCACGTGGGAAAAACCCTTATTTATTTAGATTTGGATTACAGGTTTATCCATCCGTGAAAGGTAAAAGTGGCTCCATTAGCCTCATTTCAACCAATCAAATTATTCAAAAGAACAGGCAGGCTGTTTTACCAACTTTCTTGCCCCATTCCTCACAGATAATGCAGAACAGGGGACTTACTTTTACTTTTCCTTCCAAAATTATGGGGTGGGCAACCTCAACTTTACAGCTGAAAATCTAGTATAACTTATTATACAAGGTGTAACTGCGACTGACTCCACAGCATGGAGCACAACCACCACCTTCACGGACAAACACCTTTCAACAGTCGCAAAGCGACAACTTCATGAATTTCAAAAAATCTTGAAATTGCAACAAGTACACCCTCTAAGTAATTGCACCATGTAAGCTGAAAATTTTCACAAACTAATTGACAGATGCTTGGGAGGGTTCGTTAGACTTGATCATGGAGTATGTGACATCACTCAATACATTCTCATGCCTTGTCATGAGACTCATGACATTAAAGTTAACTATCTTTGAGAGTCCTACGAATTCCTCACAATAATTAATTGATTAACTGTTAATCTACAGTTAGCATTCAACAAGACTACAACTAATCTAACTAGTAAAATATCATTTTCAAACAAGTTTGAAATTTTCACTAAGCTTAAATTAAATTCCTTAACATACACAAAAATTTAAATTTTTTTTTTAAAAAAAAGTGGCATAAAATAAAATACACATTAAAATAAAAATGAAAAGCCTTACTTCGAGAGTGAATGGCCTCCTGCAGATCGTTCACGGTGGCCTGCAGGTATACCAAATCCAAATTTAGCACAAACAAAGTTAACCCATGTCACAGATTTGATAAATTAATCCCCACAAAAAATACCGAATCACTGATGTCGAGCCCACCCTTGATAACCTCTTTGCCGCTGCGAGAAACAAGGGTGACCCTCATCTTCAAAGTTGAAACCCAGATCAGATCAGGATCCAAACCCGAAGCAGAATGGGAAAAATTTTATATAGGAAAGAAAGGAGTATGAGAGCCATGTGTGCTTATTTATTGATGGGTTGGGTGTAAGCATTGTGATGGATGGAATCTGTGGACTCTCTGTCTCTGACATGATCGATCATTCAAGTTTGGTTGTTTGGGTGGGTGGACGGGTGGTGCAATTTATGGATTGTAGTTGGGAGTAGGAGAGCTATTTTCAGGCGTTTTAAATGGCAAGAGTGGATGTGCTTTTATTGAATGTTTGCCCCTGCACTTGCACTGCATTGCTTTTTTGTTTTTGTATTTTTAACTACTAATTATATTGTTTTACATTAGGCATACTAACAGTAATGCACTCACTAATTTCAGTCATGCTTAGAAATTGGTATATGAAGAAGTAATTAGTATCATTTTGAGTCACTCAGCACACCTTCCCTTTTCCTAATTATGACTTGTGCAATGATAAAGCCTCATTGTAAATTATGCATGCATCAAGATATAGCATAAATTAGCCCCATAAAAGAGAAAATCACTCTCTGACATTCTACCAGAAATTATTTGTCATATTGTACCAAAGGGATGCTAGATAATAAACTTAACAAAAAAATTATTAGGCACAACAAGGGCCTTTTTCCCTCTTTATCTCTTCAAGCTCGAGCCATGATTAATGGATACTCAATTTACAAGATTCTCAATAACCACTCTCATTGAAGAGATGTAGAAGGGCTTTAGAAGGCGTTCCCTCCCTCCTGTAACGGTGTCAAGAACTGGATAAACAAAAACCCGAGTTCTCTATTTTTCTATAAAATTTTTATTTATGCCTCTCAAAATTAGCAGTTGGCCTCAGAATTGAAGCCACACTGGGTTTCATGAATCTCAGAATCAGATATCACAAGTTTGCTCTTTAAACCTGACCAGAAAACAGACCTGTCAATCATTATTGAATTGGATACAACCAGAATTGGTTTGATCGGGCATTTGGACTTGTCCGCTTCAACCTTCCAACAACGCATCACCAGCTGCAGAATTTGCCATATCCTCTCCTTACAACTACAAGCAAGACACTGTACATCACAAAGCAACCCCAAAACCACCTCTTCAATGGGAAGGATAAGAGTTGCAGATTTACGAGAACCCAATACCAATTTCTATTAACAGATTTGGGGTTAATTGAATATATCTTTTACTAGAAAAACTAACATAAGCTGATTCACCAATAGTCCAGCTCCTCAGAATTACTTGCCAAACAAGTACTCAGCTTTCTCATTACGACATTTCAGAAGATCTCAAGTGATAAACGATAGGAAGGTATAGTTGCCGGCCTCTTGTGCCTAAGTCTAGTTTCGTACTACAGCCTTAAATGGTACACAAACCACTCGAGGAGAAAGAAATGGCGAAAAAGTGCAAAGAAGTATACCTCAAAATACTTACGGATTCATGCAAGTACGAAAACCATCAGTCCCGGGACATGTAGATCTCTACAGATCGTATGTTCAATTCCTATGGAATTTCCATGATCTAATGATCACTTCACAAATTTCAGAATTTTCACAAATTAAGATCAAGAAATATATAAGAACTAACCTCCATTTTTTCTTAGAACTAGTTATTGCACATGCACACAGGATGCATTAAGTTTGCGAATACACAAAAGTAGCACTGAACTAAACATCAGAGACAAAAACTTGAGAATGTCCGTGAGAATTTTGAGAAGTTGGCTTCTCAAATTACTTAATCTTCTCGACAATGTCCTCAACAAGTTGCTCCATGTCAAGGTCCCTCATTGGCTTGAAAGGGCGTTTCATGTCCTGCATATTATCATACAAGTAAATTTTAGGTATTTTCATGTAATGTTACTTTGATACTAGGAAATTCATTCTATAAACTGAGTACTAATAAAGATAAGAAATTCATTTAACTGTGTCTTAACCGTAGTGTACAAGCAGAAAAGAGCACATCATACCTAAATGAATAAATGACTAACGCTGAGATAAAGAGAAAGATTAAAGATTACAGAAGGAATACCAGCACTTTGCTCTCTACCAACTACATCAATGTTTCGAGATAAAGATACATAAACACAGATACTTAGTTATCAATGCTGGCATGCATGAACATGCAGGGCCAGCCCTATGGGAAAGGCGAGAGAGGCGGTCGCCTTAGAGCATCTGTAGTCGTTCAATCTCAAATTTTGGGTATTTGGCATATAGGAATAGAAATTTAGGTTTCGGCTGTAGTCGTTTGAACCCAAATTTTGGGTTTTAATTATAAAAAATCGACGGACGGACATTTTTTTTTAAAATAAAAACCGACGGCCATCCATTACTTTTTTATTTTTTATTTTTAAATAAAAAACCAACGGACGGGGAATCATTTCCCGTCCGAGAAGTTTAAAAAAAATAACTCCTAATTAATTCCTAATTAACTCTTAATTTATTCCTAATTAAATCTTATTAAATCTTAAATAAATCTTAATTCTTAATTCTTAATTCTTAATTAAATTTTAATTAAAACCTAATCTATACACAGAAATATTTTTAGGCGTAGTTTATAGGATTTTTTCCACCAAATTGGTGGGAAATGGTCTGGGATGGGGAATCATCCCCCGTCCGAACTCTTAATTTTTTTTTTTTAAATCGATCAGACGGTAAATGATTTCCCGTCTGATCGATTTTTAAAAAAAATGGATCGGGCGGGAAATCATTTCATGTCCGATATATTTAAATAATAAAAAATTTAGCGACGAAAGATGATCTTTCGTCCGATTGAACTGACAAAATATCATCTTTCGTAGGCTATTTTTTCCATATTCCTATATTTTCTGCCAGACCATTGTTCACCAAAAACCCAAATTTTGGGTATATAGCCAACGACTACGGCACCATTTTTTCTATTTTTTGGAAAATTTGACAAATAAGCCAACAACTACAGATGCACTTAGGCCCCCAATATTTCGCCATTTTTAGGGGCCCCCAACTTTTTTATACCTATATATTAGGTATTTTTGCTCGCGCTTCTAATAACAAATAAAATCATATCAAAAAAAATTTATACCTATATATTACAATTTTTATTTTTTTTATCACATTATGTATGGGGGGTCCATTTCGGGAGTTCGCCTGGACCCCATGAGCTCAGGGTCGCCCCTGTGAACATGTAATATCATCATTTGCGGGCAATCTCTATACATACTGTATAAAAAATTTGGTCAAAAAACTCCAGCCAAAACAGTACAAAATAGAAAAGAGATACAGTCAGCACAAGCCAAGAAAATAAAAATAAGTTCATAGGGTCAACAAAAAATCCCTCAAAAGAAAAGCACAGTAGTCGGATGCAACAAATGTCCCAACGAAACAAAAGACCCCAAGACAAGCTAACAGGGGATCAAAGCCATGTTTGTTCAGGAAGATAATTGTATAGTTAGTATATAAAAATTGTAAAAGCTTAACAGAGATTTAGTATATTAGACAACTATTCATTATTATCACAGAAATAAATAAATAAAACAAGAAGACAACAAAGAATAAGAAAAAAATAAGTACAGGCGAGTAAATAATGTTTGATATTTACCAGAAGTGAAATGAAAGGAGGATCACTACTGCTTGCCTTGCGAACCTCAAAGCATCCCCGACGTGGCTGTAATCACATGAATCCAATCAAGTAAGTAATCACCAAGGATCGTATTCTACTTTAGGGATCAACAACCTAAAATTGGTTCAAGCTTACAACCAAAGGTTCCTATTAATTGGACAACAAGTTCCAAAAGTAATTCATTATCTCGATAACTTAAATACTTTTCTACATCAGTCTTTCTTACCTTAATTGTGTAAGCTATATTCACCATTCAATTATTACACAGAATTTTCTTTTATAAAAAAAAGAGTATGTTGATTTAATATTTGTTTGAAATGTAGAAGGCTCCAAAGTCCGGATACAAGGTAAGAAAATTGAGAGATGAAGGATTAAACTTGTCACTTATATTTAGAAGATATAAACAAATCCCATTAATGCTAACAGAGGTGTTCGGTAGGCTTTAATTGCACTGCAACTGCAATTGTTGTTGCAATTTTAACTGCATATTTGGACGAGGTTGTAAATAAGAAAAGGTTGCAAGTGCAACTGAGACCATAAATTATTACTGAATGCTACTTTCTACTATTTGCACCCAAAATGATTCCAAGATGAAAGTTGCAAGTAAGCGCACTTTTGCATTAGTTGCAACCTTAAAGTTTTTTTTTTGAAATATTGCAACCTTAAAGTTGCTTACCTAAACATTGCGTCTGGGCTTTACTTTGCAACTCAGTCGCATTTTTAGCCCGGTTGCAATGGTTTGGTTGTTGCCAAATGTCCCCTAATAGGCACAAGTTAAAAGTAAATTTCTCCCTACTTTTAATTGCAACTTTTAAATTTAAAAAAAAAAACACGGTTTCAACACGAAAGAATCTTGCACTTACTTTTGCAACTTTATTTGAGCTAGTAAGTGCAAAATTGCATATTGCAAGTGGTTAATTTTTTTCTTCAAAATTCTTTTGACTTTGATTTCTCAAATTTCCTCTTAGGTTTAGGAGGGAAAATTACTAATGTAATATATAGAATAGAGGTTATGTTGAAATATAGAGATGTCAAAGTTGAGGGAATTTTTTTACTTTTCACTTGCAGTTATAATTTGCACTTGCAACCTACCAAACACCACCTAAATCTAAGAAAAATATTAATCTATAAAAAAAAATTGCCAACTAGATACATCAGCATAGTCTGACATAATATTAACATAACGTAGAAGTTTCTATATCTCCAAAAAAGGGCATTTACCTTATCAGGATTAACTGTTACATCAATGCCAGGTACAGCACTTTCCAAACCATCCTTCACTAAATTGGCCCTGGTCTTGAATGAATTACATTGCTTGCTGAAAATAAAAAAGTACAAAAACAATGCAAGCAAGTTAATTTAAGTCATGATATACACATCAATTGCAGATTTCGCCAAAAGAATCAGCATATCTAACTGGTATATACATATAGGGGCCCTTCGGTTGCGAACAGCTTTGGGTGCAAACTAGCGTGCGAACCCACGCCACTGTTGCCGCTATTCCTAATAGCAGCAACAGTTCGTTCGATGCTCATGTTGCCGCTAATGGGGATAGCTGCAATAGTGGTTCGCACGCCAAGTCACACCAAATCCGTTCGCAACCGAAGATTTCCATATATATATATATAGTGGCATCGAACGAAATGTTGCTGCTATTGAGGGAAACAATGGTTCGCACACCAGTTTGCACCATATCCGTTTGCAATCAAAGATTTCCATATATATAACTCTTTCAATATTTAGATAGAAAAGAAACCACGAATAGGGTTCAAGAATGCAGGTCGTAAATAGAATTCTTCTTATTTTTGGGCCTAGTTCAAGACTGTTAATGGTTATAACCAAAGCCGAACTAAAATGAACGGAAGTGAAACATTTTTTTAGCCAAAGTTCTATACCTTACTTTGGAGAACTAATGTCAAAATCACGAATGCAACCTAATGGCATTTGTTTGTTAAGCAATAATGCATGCTTCTTAAATTTTTGAGCAATATGAACCCTCAAGCTCCTCAAAATCAAAAAGAAATTATGTATGAAGACCTACCAATTTTCTTCAGAATGCTTTACTACTATAGATAGATGAGAAGCCATAATGGCTACTAAAGCTTCAAAAGAGAGATAGTTTTACGCGTGTTTCTCACATAAACTCCTCCTAGAAATATCTTGCTCTCCGATGGTGGATACTACCTGATAGAATCCAGAAAGTAAGAAGGATCTAGGGATAATTGAAGATTGAGAGAACATATAGTCGTGTAATATCCCAGAAAAATTAATGTTTTATATTTTGCACTTGCATTGCACGTAAAATTTTATGCACATTTTCATTTCCAAAATTCTCTAAAGTCATGAACATTTTTTTCTCATTTTGTCAAAATTGTATGATTTATTTTTTTTATTAAACCAAATAGGCCTAAATCTATTTTGAAGCCCACTAAAAATTAATTACAAATTGAGGCCCATGATTTTTCTACATTTAAATGAACAGTTTAAAATCTAGTACACTTGTCATGTGTAACATACACCTACATCTAATTTAATAACAATTAATAATAGAATTTATATGAGAAGTAGTGTGCATATAGGGTGCACGTGCACGTGTTTGTGCACCAAAGAGAGTTGGCCGGCCAATGGCTTGGAGTGGAGAGAGCGGGGGAGAGTTGTGGGTGAGTGGGGAGTTATTTTGGGCAGAGGGAGTCCTCTCAACCACACATTAATCCTATAAATAGCCCCTCCTTTAACATGAACAACACAACTCAAAATCAAAATTAAAAAAGAAGAGAAGAGGGAGATTTTCAGTGGGAAATTACTAAAGGAGAAGGCCGGGATTTTGTGCTTGGGAGCTTTGGAGCAATTTTTCTAGGGGTTCACTTACTAATTGCATCAAGAAAGAGGTGGGTGTTTCTTTTACTTTCTAGTTGTTTGTAGTATGCATGCTTAGATAAATTGTGTTTGAAATGGAAAGTTTGCCATGAGTTCTTTAATTTCTAAATTTGTTATGATGCATGTTGTGTTAACATCTAGAATTTTTAGTAGTCATGAAATATGAAAAATTAATGCATGTTAGTTGGAAATTTCAATATAGAATTGTTACGTTGTCAAATTAAAATTGGCAAAATTTAAAAAAACGTCACAATAGTTTGCCGCTGTTTAAAAAAACATCACAAAACTTTGACTTTTTAAAAAAACCGCACAAAGTTTAACTCTCAACTCACGGAGTTATCCAACCGTTAACTGGGTTATACGTAATGTTTAAAAAAACATCACAAAACTATTGTTTTGTTTAAAAAAACAACACAGAACTATTATTCTGTTTAAAAAAACATCACAAAAGTTCCCATTTATTTTAAAAAAACATCACATAACTATCATCCCAGTTAACGGTTAGATAACTCTGTGAGTTGAGAGTTAAACTTTGTGCGGTTTTTTTAAAAAATCAATATTTTGTGACGATTTTTTAAACAGCGCCTAACTATTATGACGTTTTTTTTAAATTTTGCCATTAAAATTCTATTTAGAGCATGTTGTAGTGATGTTAGACATATGGTAGTATGCCATAATTAAATCATGTAAACAAATTATATGTGTGTAACAACTTGTTAAAATGTTGTGCAATTAAGGGTGAACTATAACTTAATGAAGAGGTGAGATTTTTCATGAACTAAGAATAATGGCTAAAAGAAAATAAAAATATTCATGCTAGTTTGTTATAAAGAGTAGTCAATTTTACAAATTTAAGCATAGTAAGATTTCTAAAAGTGACTATTTAAGTGTGAACAACTTCATACTAATATTGATAGAATCAGAGGAAAAGCATTTCTGAAAATTTAGAAAGGTAATTTAGTAATATTAATTATGATGGGAAACAATAGAAATCAAAATAGATAAACAAATTAAAAAGAGATGAAAACAAAGAGTTGAGTTAAAAAGTTTTGAACCCATATACTATCAGTTGAGCACTTGGCTCTTGTGGCTAGCGCAGGCGCCAGCGAACTTGGCACAGCCACATGTCGCGCTTGGGGGGTTTCTTGGTCGCGGGTTCGAGCCTGGGAGGCTCTGCCTCTTTTTTTTAAAAAATGGAAATTAATGAGTTAACGTTCGGGAGTACAATAGTAACTCAATGGGCTCTTTATCACAAAAATGAGATGGCTCACTGGTTGAGCCTGCGGTTGGCTGGCTGTTGACCCTGGGTTCGATCCCGGCCTTGCACATAAAGGTGCTTTTTAATTTTATTTTTTGAGAATTCTAACTTCAAAAATTGGGAAATTTTATAGAAAGATTTTAAAATGTTATGAGAACACTTGGAAATAATTTCACACTTTTCATATATTTTGGTAATTAAGGATTATACTCATATTCAATAATGTATTATATGAGTTTTGAATTCAAGTTTAGAAAGAAAATGTACATGATTAATGATTTCAAGAGTTGTTTTTTAATAGAATCAAAGCATAATTATGAGTTGGAAACAAGGAATTTCTAGAGATCAATCCTAAAGAATATTTGTATTAAGAAATGGTAATTTAATCTTAAAGAACTTTTGTATCGAGAAATATACTTGAAGTATAGAAAAGCATGAAAAAGGTTCTACTAATTGAAAGAGCGTTGAATATTATTAAAGTGTACAGTTTGGTCTGTTAACCAAGAAATTTACAGGAATTTGATTTGATAAATTGTTATCGAATGTTGTTATAAGAAGTGAATACTTCATAATCTATAAACATAAGGAAAGTGGATAAAGAAGTGATGAATAATGAATGAGATGTTTATGTTGAGGTTAGACGTAACCTAAGTGATCTCTATATTGAGATGGTTGTTGGAATCTAGAGGCTGAGCGAGATCCGTAGTGACCGGCAATTTATGAATAAAGAAATTTGAAAAGTAGTCAATGTGGGCTAATGTTCTCGTGTGTTGATTTAAATCCGGTAAAGTAAGCTAACTCTAGGTTGTGATGATTATAATTAAACCTAAGGACAGACACTAGAAGAAGATGTGATGAAACATGGACAAACGTAAGTGGGGCGTGTCTATATAGTCGGACGGTGTACCAGGACTATAGATTCAGTCGGGCGGTGTACTCCGGGACTGTAATTGCCCTGCATCCAGTCGGGCGATGTACTCCGGGAGTGTGATGTGGAACGAGACGAGCCTCAATTAAATCCGAAATTATGAATGATCGAGCGGTGTACTTCGGGATCACGAATAGTCGGGCGGATGGGAGGCGGATCTTTGATATTCCGGGGCTAGAGCGGCACTTTCGGGATGTCCGCATGAGGTGGATTCTGTATAGTCGGGCGGAGTACTCCGGGGCTGGAATCCATACTTGTGGGATGTCTGAACCTTGTTTTGTTACAGAGTAAGAATTCATGGCGAGGGATTGAACCCTATAATGTGGAGTACGTAAGGGTTTGCCCTCGGACCTATGTAGTAGAATCCGAATAAGTATGCAATAGTATCATCGTAATGTAAACATCTGCATTAGGCATTAAGTCATATCATACACTGACACTACTAGGGTAGTCACTTTTCCCGTTTGCATTCAAGTTTGTGTTTGCTAAAGTAGAATAATCGTTGTATTATAACATTGCGTCAGTTGTATGCAACTGACGTGTCCACAGTTTTCCAGTGCAAGACTTGGATTAGCAAAAGAGCATAAAGATGAGTTAATATTGATGTTTACTTCCAGATTGAAGTTGTTGAATGTTAAAATTTTATATTTTTGTTTTGACTTCCGCTGTGTATTTTGTAACAGACAATGTGTAGTGAAAAAATTTTAAATTCCTTGTAAATTTGTACGAATTGAAGTAAAAGATCATGTTGTGCTACGAATTACCTGTGAATGGAATTCGGGGTGTTACAAGTCGGGAACATTGAGCTCACAACAACGGGGTTTATCCCTTTATACAAACCAAAATGGTCACACAAATTATTAGAATTAAGTTTATCCACATCTGAGTCATATAACATATAAAATTAATATCATATTACAATTTTCTAAATATGTCTCATCTTGGACCAGTTCGGCTGTATAAGTTACAATAACGAGAAATACATGGTAAGTATCTAAAACACCTCTTGGTTTCTACACTTTGGCCTTCTTGAGATTCATTTTGGTTTTGACATACCTTGAGATTCTTTTGGTATATGAAATGCCTCTAGTTATTTCACAACTCTGAGACTGCGGGTATTTAAACCTCAAGTAACCTCATTTTTTTCTTACCTCCACTTTCTTGACTTTTTCTCGGACCTTACTTCGTTTTGTATCCGAACACATGCGTATCAATACTCTAATAAGACACAGACAAGCAAGCTAAAGCTGGTATGCATCTACTAAGAAATTACGTACAATTATCATAACTTTGTACTCAAATAGGCTATGCAAATTTGAGTTTGGTCGTTTAGTAGTACACATAGCAATCAATCATCATCTATGAAATTTGTCTGGGTTCATGCCACATCCGGACCAGAGCCGGCCCTGAGTTCACGGGGCCCAAAGGCGAACTCCCGATATGAGGCCCCCATAGATTTTTTTTTTGAAAAAATTGGTATAAAAAAAATCCCAACAATTCTTTAAAAAACCAATATATCATATATAAAGGTAACAAAACACACACACACACACACACACACACCATTGTTCAAGGTAAAATACGATATTTTATTATAACAATAAAGTATTAGTTCTTCTCGCATTTCTTAAAGCAAACTCACTATCATTCTCTATAGGTTTATAGGTAAGAAACTTATCAAAAGCCCCAATTGTATAAATTTATCTTCATCTTGTTACTTCTTTCTTTTTTGACGCTCCAGATAGAGACTTCTAGGCATGATAAAATTGAATAATAAACAAAAACTTAAATTAAGCCCTAATTTATCAAATTTCAACTTTAAAAAATACTAATCTATTCAAGTAAGCCCAAATCTACCAAATTTAAGGCCTAAAAACACAAGTCATGAAATAAAACATTAATTTGAAACGGCGAAACCCTACCTTGAGACTCGCAAGTCGCAACTAACAACAATCAATCAATCAATCAATTTGAAACCCTAGCTTCTACAGTTCTATTGTTCTACAATACTACAAGTCTAAAACTCTACAAGACTGTCAAGACTACAACTACAACTTTACAAGTCGACCACAATCAATTATGACTCATTTAAAGTAAAGGGGGAAAGAAATAGCTACTAGTTGGTTGGTGTTAGTTGATTCTCGATAGTCGGGCCAACGACTACAAAGCGGTAGCAAGCAAGCGGTGTCAGGAGCTCCGTTCTTCGCCTGCCTAGATTTTGCCATTGGCGAGAGAAATCAAGTTATAGGGTTGAGATTTGGGTAGAAATTTGGGGAAGAATCAATTCATTTCATCTCATAAACTTTCCCTCTCAATCGGTTACAGTATTCAAAGATTGTTAGCGCCACTAGATGACAACTACAGCTTAGCAAGTGTACAACATGTAAAAGAAAGAAAGAAACTATTACAGTTGGAAATACTGTGCACCGCATGTACAAAACAAATACTCTAATATATATATATATATATACTAGATTTACCCGTGGGAACGTGCCTACAGCACGTCTTCAGAACGATACAACATATATAAAAAACCTTGTAAACAGTAAATGTTGCTGGCCATTGGATCAGATCGATCAAGATCCAACGGCCGTGATCGAACCCGCAAAAATTACACCATGAGGCCACTGATGAGGAAAACAAGCTCTACGAGTTGGTTGTTTCTCGTGGTAAGAAGGTGGTCTTCCGTCTCAAGGATTCATTGAATCTTTTACCAGGCAAACTTAACAAATTAGCTTAGTACCTATGTCCACACTTGGGCTCTAAGACTGAGAAGCCTCTTCCCTATGAGCAAGTAGATGTGCCCGCCCATCAGCCCATCTCACTTAAGTTGTGAGGGGTAATTTGGAAATTTCGTCCCAAATAACTCTTCGCCTCATTCGCTCTTTTACTCACTCCCACTTTTGAACCTAGGCCGTTGTTTGGAAACAACGCCCTAGGTTATAAAACCTGGGCCATTGTTTGAAACAGCGGCCTTTTATAACCTAGGTCATTATTCCCAACAACGGCTTAGACTATAAAATGTCGTTGTTTCAAACAACCTAGGTCATTGTTTGGAACAACATCCTAGGTTCATTCAACGAGTTGTCTGAAACGACGACTTTATAACCTAGGTCGTTGTTCCCAACAACGGCCTAGGCTATAAAATGTCGTTGTTTCAAACAACCTAGGCCGTTGTTCCAAACAACGGCCTAGGTTCATTCAACGGACGTGGCTCGATCATGACCTTTGGATCAAGATGAACTTTATCCAATGGTCAGCAATGCTGTTTGCACGGGTCTGTGCAAACAGACCCGTTGGCAACCGAGCATTGCTTATATATATATATATATATATATATATATCAGTTATTACGTACTGTTACACTACTCTGCCTTATTCTCTAGTAACTCCGGTGGCTCCTCCGTCTTGGTCAAACCTCCGGTGACATAGCAGCAACCCCGACAACTCCCCGCCGCTCGAGAAAGAACTTGACCCAAGTTCAAAGGAAGAAAATTTCCAACGGAGTTTTTCAACATCAATCCAAATAGCCTCTTCAAACCTAGAATTCTTCCACTGTATAAGCAATTCTATTCCCATACAATTGTTCTTGAAAAATCTTCAATCTAAAATCAGATCAGGCTCATGAATGGGAGTGTCATCAACCAACCAGTGTGGCAACTCCTCGGATACAGCAGGTAGATGAGTGCCATGACACTTTTTGAGTCTCAAAACATGGAAAACTGGATGAATCGCAGCTGATGGTGGTAGCTCTAACCTGTAAGCCACTGTATCAATCTTCACCAATACCCTGTAAGAGAGAAAATACTTTGCAGCCAGCTTTTAAGGAATCGAACTCTTCAGGGACCCTTGTTTATAAGGTTGAAGCTTTAATAAAACCAAGTCCCCCACGACAAAAACTCTCAGTACGATGCTTGTCAGCAAAGAATTTCATCCACTCTTGAGCAGCTTTAATAATCTCGTTTAACAACTTGAGTATAGCATCTTTGTTCCTTAACCTTCATCTACAGCATGCACAGCAGCTGTACCTGGAACATATTGAAGTAAGGAAGGCGGAACTCTACCATAGACAGCCTCAAATGGAATGATTCCCATCGATGAGTGTCAATTGGTGTTATACCAAAATTCCGCCCAACTAAGCCACTTCATCCACTCAGATGGCTCTTGACCACAAATGCATCACAAATACATCTCCAAGGCCTTGTTAATAATCTTTGTTCGGCCATCACTTTGCGGATGATACACAATAGAAGAATTCGATTTACTACCTTGTACTTTGAAAAATTTCCTCCAAAATTGGCTGATGAATATAGGATCCCGATCACTGGTAATGCTCTTAGGCATGCCATGAAGCTTGTAAATATGATCAAATGAAAGCTTGAACAATAGATTGGGCAGTACAGTGATGGGCAATGCCAATAAAGTAGGCATATTTCGTCAATCTATCCACCACTACCATGATTACTCTTTCCAGAGCTCTTAGGAAGACCTTCCACAAAATTCATGGAGATATCCTCCCAAATCTTACCAAGGATAGGCAAAGGTTGTAAAAGCCCTACAGGTGACATGGACTCACTCTTGCTCTTTTGGCAAACTAAGCAACCTTGCACATTGCTTTTAACATCTTTACTAATTCCTTCCCAAATGAATTACCTGCGCATTCTATGCAAGGTTTTGTGAAACCCTGAGTGCCCTCCTTCATTTGATGCATGACTTTCTAAGAAAATTAATCTCCTCACATTTGTTGTAGGACTAAGGAGAATCCTATCATGGTGATACCAAATTCCCCCCAACTGTTTATAATGGTCAGCAATCAAAAACCCTTCTCTGAGCTTCTCTTGTAACCTTGAAAAATATGGATCTCTGTACCATGAGCTTAACTTCATCAAGCCATTGCGGAACAATGCAAGTTACCTAACACAAGTATTGTCAACACCCTTCTTAGATTCAACTAAAAAATTGAATCTCGTTAGTTTCCATAGCCATTTCTCTTGCATCTCATTATTGATTCGTTGCTCTAAAATGAATTTTATACTTCTCTGATCAGTCTTGATCACAAAGGGTCAGCTAACAACTACTGTCGCCACTATTTCACTACATGAAGAATAGCTAATACTTCCTTCTTATATGTGGATAAAGCTAAGGATTTCCCTTTCAATCCCTTGACCATATAGGCTATGTGGTGAGACTCTTGCATGAGAACAGCTCCTATTCCACTTTGAGAAGCATCAGATTCCACAATAAAAGTTTTTGAAAAATCAGGGGCTTGAGTACAGGAGTAGAGATCATTGCCTTTTTGAGTGTAGAAAGGCAGAAGCAACAGCTACAGACAATTTGAAGGCATTTTTTCTTCAACAACTCAGTAAGTGGAACTGCAATTCCTCCATAGTTCTTCACAAACTTCCTATAAGAGCATCCACAGTCGTTATGCATATATGCATATTATGCATTTTTTCCCCAAAATACTACAGCGCTCGTTAGCTATATATCCATATTTTGCCTTTTTGCTACAATAAAAAGGCAAAAATAGCTTTGGACATAGCAATATGCATTTTATGCGTGAAAAAACATCATGTTTCGTCTGTATTATTTTAATAATTTTTAAAATCATCGTCCGTAATATTTTTTAAATTTTTTGGGAGATGAAATCCTGAATTTTTTAAAAAAAACTTAAATCTTAAGGTCCTAATTTAGTTAGTTAATTTGTTTAGTTAGTATTTTAATTATACTTTTAGTTAATTAATTAAATTTAGTTAATTAATAACATAATTAAAAACTTAATTAAAACAAAACCCACTGGGACGAAACATCATGTGAGTCCCACGCAAATTTATTTTTTTAAAACCCTTTTTAAAAAATTGAAAAAAAAACCATAAAAAATACATTAAATGGCTTGTTTCGTTTGTCTACAAGTTTGCTATATTTTGCCTTTTTCCCACTGCAATGAAACATCGAATTGCTATTTCTAAATATGCATATATGCATATTATACCTACAACGACTGTGGATGCTCTAATACCCAGTCAATCCCAAAAATCCTCGCAATTCCTTAACAACTGCAGGTTCTGGCCACTGTTCGACAGCTTTGATTTTGTTTGGACCCACTGCTATCCCTTTAGCACTGATTACATGCCCCGAATATCCAACTGATTTTGGCCAAAACTGCAGTTGCTCTCCTTGGCAATGAGTTGGTTTTTACTGAGTACTTCCAAAGCTTTTGCTAAATGCTTTAAATGACTCCCAAATTAGACTGTATATAAGAATATCATCAAAAAAAAATCTCTGAGAAACTCTTTAAAAATTTCATCCATAAGGCATTGAAATATAGCTAGTGCATTTATGAGTCCAAAGGGCATTACCACACTCATAATGACCTTGATGTGTTCAAAATGTTGTTTTGGGAATATCTTCACTTTTAAATCTGATTTCGTGGTACCCCGACCTCCAATCAGTATTAGAGAAATATTTAGCCCCATTTAACTCATCTAGCAACTCATCTATAACTGAGATTGGAAATTTAGCATTTATAGTTTGGGAATTTAGAGCTCGATAGTCTACACAGCTTCCAACTGCCATTTGCCTTCTTTACTAATAGCACTGGATGCAAATGGACTACTACTTGGTCGAATCAACCCCGAAGCTAACATCTCTTTTAACTTGCTTCTCTATCTCATTTTTGTGGTAGTATGGGTGTTTATAAGGCCTAATACACACTAGTTTTTGCCCTTCGATCAACAAAATTTGAAGATCAATCTCTCTTCTTGGAGGCAGTTTGGTTTGTACAGCAAAAACTACTGGAAATAGTTGTAATACCTGTTGAATCTTTGGAGATTGGTGAGATAATTGAAACAAGGAATAACCATCTATGTTCTTCACCAAGTGAGAATCACAGACTTCTTCAATTTGTATCATGAAAGCTTGGCATGAACAACTCAATATCTTGGGTAACTCTACTGTGTTCATCATTTGAACATGTGGATTAATGATTCCTGGTAGCCTTTTCATGAACCCTGAGACTCTAAAATACATGGTCATGCAACTAAAGTCTATGGTGACTTGACCTAATGACCTAAGCCAATGCGCCCCCAAGACCATCTGTGCGGGTCCTAACAAAAGTAACTAACAATTCTGCTACCAAAGTTACACCATGTATAGTAAATTGAACATTCTCCACTTTACCTTCACTGTGCATAGACTCACCATTTGCTATTGTGAGCAGATATCTAGACTTACTCTGAATTTGAAAACCAGCTTTGAGAGCAGTTTGTGGATCCAAATAATTGTGTTGACCCCGTATCAATGAGTATGTTTACATCTTTACCATTGATCATACCCTTAACTCTCATAGTTTGTGGGTATACCTGAGTGCCAACCGGAGCATGAAATGAGATTTTAGGTTGTAGTACCCCTTCTTCAACCGCTGCAGCTTCTTCAAGTATTTCTACTTCTTCTCCATCCAGCATCTCTAAAAAGTAGAATTTCTGAGATTTACACCTATGGCACTGAGTAAACTTTTCATCGCAATTAAAACAAAGCCCCTTGGCTTTACGTTCCCTAAGCTCCTGTATGTGCAATTGTCGAGGTACAAAATTAGGTGTAGTTGGGGATTCCTGTACTTTGAAGGTGGTGCTTGACTTTGTAGGATGATTCATAAATTGTTTAGGTGTAAAAGGAACTCGTCACTCTTCTTGATGCACGCCAATTTCTCTTTATAGCTTCTAGCTAATCCAATTGCTTCATTTCCATGTTTTGACCTTCGGGAATTTA
This sequence comes from Hemerocallis citrina, assembly GCA_017893485.1. NCBI lineage: Eukaryota > Viridiplantae > Streptophyta > Magnoliopsida > Asparagales > Asphodelaceae > Hemerocallis > Hemerocallis citrina. The sequence goes on from CM030361.1 coordinate 81,740,401, forward strand.
CACCCCATCTGATTTCATCCCTGAGTCCACTAACGAAAGTACTCAAGAAGTGACTGAGTCCAATCATCGACGAAGTTAGACTAACAATCAAACTCCTGTACTTACAACTCCGGATCACCCTTCTGCTGCAATTTGGACAAAATCCAACAATAATCCTGAAATTCTGTTGAACCAAACCTTGTGATTAATTCTTCTATGAATCTAGTCCACGTAAATTCATGAATACTTGGTTTAATATGCCTCCTAAACCACTGAGCTCTCAACTTTTGAGAATCAATAATTTCATAAAATTCAAGAAATTGTTCAACAATCCACTTTGTTGGATCTCTAATTTGAAACAGCGGAAATTCAATCGTAAACAAAATTCTTGACATATTTCCAGTCACCTCGTCCTTTGGAATTGAACGGAGAAAAGTTAGGCTTAGGTACCTCTTTCGTCGGAATCAGAGGAGGAATTGATTGAGGATTGAATTCAATGATTGTAGCAATGCTATACTGTACGCCATCGTCTCCAATTTCCCTACTATGAATCCCAACTGAGCCTGCACCATCGCCATTTGGCTCTTCCGCTCGATCACCTCAATCTCTACCATCATCGTGCTTCCTTCATCTCGACCATCGCCATCGCCATCACCATCGCCGATAACTGATTCTGATACCATGTTGTTAGGAGCTCCGTTCTTCGGCTGCCGAGATTTCGCCATTGGTGAGAGAAATCAAGAATTAGGGTTGAGATTTGGGGAAGAATCAATTCAATTCATTTCATAAACTTTCCCTATCAATCGGTTATAGTATTTAAAGGTTGTTAGCACCACTAGACGACAACTACAGCTCAGCACGTGTACAGCACGTAAAAGAAAGAAACTATTATAGTTGGAAATAGTGCGCACCGCACGTACAAAATAGATACTCTGATAGCTATATATATATATCAGTTATTTCAGTTACTAAGTATTGTTACTCTACTCTGCCCTATTCTCTGGTAACTCCGGTGGCTCCTCCGTCTTGGTCAACCCTCTGGTAACATAGCAGCAACCCTAACATGCGGACAACAGCAACAGCAAGCAGAATCAACGAGTTCGAGACTTCGAAAGTCAGTCACTCAGTCAGACGACGTCGACAGTAGTCGGGAGCCGGGAGGAGAGGAGATTGGAATACTTGGGTTAGGTGGTTTTAATGGAGATTGGAAAATTGAGTAATGGAGGATGGATATTGGAGTTGGGAATCGGAGTCGACGGAGTGACTGTCGGGCAGAGCTGTCATCGGAGATGGAGGCAGCAAAGAGTGGATTACGGGATTAGAATTAGGAATTAGGGATTTAGGGTTTGGGGATTAAAAATAGAATAGAATGGAGATGGAATTGGAATTGAGATCGGGTTCGGGTTGGAGCTGGAGGAAGAGTATTCGGGTTCAGGTGTCAGGTTGGGTATTCGAGTATGGGTGTTCGGGTAGGCCGATGGGGATAAATAAATGGAGATTTGGAGGATAGATAAATGGATAAATAAACTATGCCATACATATAAAGCAATCAAAAGCCTAAAAAAACCCAAATAAATAAATACTCAGCCCAATAACTAATTTTTAAAAAATAAAGGCCCAACAATTTTAATTTGGGGCCCCTAAACATATTGCAATTTAACTTCATGCACAAAATACGTATATATATTTATAAGGAAAACAAATTTTGGGGGCCCCTAAAAATGAAAAAAAAAAAATCGGGGGCCCAAGGCGGGCGCATCTCTGGCCTCTACCTTGGGGCCGGCCTTGATCCTGACATACTTACAACTTCACCTTCTCCTCAACACCTCATAACCAAACAATTTCATTGAAAAAGTAAAACAAGGAGTTAGTATTATGATATAGTCCTTCAAGTAACTGCTCATATAGGCCAAAGGGTCCTCCAAGTGTTGAGGTATCGATTCAATCCATTGTCAACCAAGTTGATATCATATTGGATGTCAATTTCTCATATCGGATATCATGATATATCATGGTATTTAGTAAACAACAGGTTAAATACCAGGTCATCATATTGAGGGAAAATATACATACCAAATATTAAAATTACTCATACATAAATCATATATTACTAATATAATCTATCTAATAAAAAAAATGCAATTACAACCTAAATATATAATCGTATACATGATATCAGATCCATTCTACTATGTTAAGGTAACTTACCAAAATATTAAAAACAACTATACTAAATTACATAACAAATAAACCACATATTTATGAAAAACAAAAATCTTATATTATGTATCATATTCATATATAATCGATATTTTCTATTCATCCAACTTCCCTACGAAGATCTTCCTTAGATGTACAAAGTTGTTTTATATACTATTATCCGTAGAAATGTCCTCACACTAAATAATGATGTAAACAATTGTTTGAAATATAGACCACTATACCCTATACCCTATATATCAGTCAATTTATCAGGTCGTGTCCCATGTATTGATGATATTGGCTAAAAAAATCAAGAAACAATATTAAAACATCAAACCTATAATGCCCAGCCCCCAAAACCAATATCTCATATCAGCCAATATTTTAAAATCTGATGTGAACACAGCGAAAACATATAGGAAGTTTTTTTGCGAAACAAAAAGATAAGCTATTGAATTTGTACAGATGGGATATGTTTGGTTAGATTACTTTTTTCTACAAGGGGTCCTTCTTGGTCATAGACATAGTGAAGCTCATGGTAAGTAGCCAACTACCATGGTTTCCACCAATTGAGCATGCTGATCTCAGAAAACAAAGGTATAGGATGAGGTTGTAGGTTCTCATTGTTTCCATATCGTTGTTACGGTAGCAACAAAAGCTTATCACTTCATGACCCACTCCATATCAATATATGGTAAATTAGTTTTACCGCTAATATGACCGAAAAGAAGAAGCCCTCAGGCCATTAATGGTATCTTTGACCCTAACTAACTTAATCATCCATCCAACTCTTTGTTTTTTCCAACCACAACCTCAAAAATCTCCCCTGTGACCCCTCCACCACTGCCGAACTAACACCCTCCACTGCCGAACTAACAATGCCTTTGCCCTAACTTGACACAACATAACCACGCCGATAAACACCTCCTATTATATCTCTTTGTTGACTCAATATAACCAAACCACTAGCCAGGCCCTTATTTTGATAACATCCCTTTTCCCGTGTCGACTCAACCCAACAACTAAACAGTTTCTATCAATTAACCCAATAATGTTCACCATGACCTCTACTAGGACTTTTGGTGATTAGTTTCAAAGCCTATACGACCCAAAGGGGAAAGTGACGGGAAACCCCTAATACAATTTTGGTTCAAACTAATTAAACCATCCATCCATCTCTTCCAATTTTCCATTATAGGACTAGTTGAGCCACAACCTCAACATCTTCAAGCAATGGATCCCCAGATTATTTAGGAATGCTTTATCAATTTGACAATTTCTGACCATTTTTTAAAAAATAAAAAAATATATTAAAAAAAAGCTAAGCATTATAACTCAAACAACCAATATCTGAACATATTTCAAGAACCAATCTTTTCATGCTTCCGCCACTGCCGGCGCTACCACCAAACAAACAAACCAACCAAAAACCCATCTTTTCCATCCATTCCCCCTAAAAAGAATATCTCCCCCCCCCCCCCAACACAGAGCAAACCCTAGTTTACTTGAAAATAAAAGCGGGGCAAAGTGGTAAAAACTCCTCACCAAGCTTCAATAATGATGCCGTTCTCGGATGGCGCCGGAACCTCCACGGAAGTCACCTCCTTTTTCTCCTTCTTCTTCTCCTTGGCGACCCTCGGCTTCTTGGCTGGAGCCTTCGCCGGCGGAGGCACCACCCGCTTCCCGGCAGTGGCGCTCCTCGTCCTCCTCGGCGATGTGGTCACCGCCGGCGCGGCGGCGGTCTTAGCCTTTCTCGGGGCCATTCTCTCTCTCTCTGGATAAAAATGAAGTGTCTATTGGAAGCTAGTTAGTGTGGTGTTTACTATTGGGGGATTCCCGCCTTAGGGCTATCTTCTGTCGTGTGGTCACCGCAAGTGAGAATAAGAGAAGGTTACCGCAAAGTGAGTGAGGTGGGGGATGAGAATAGGGGAGGAGGAGGGGATCCAGGGGTTTATTTGTGAAAATGTTGGCAATTAATATCTATATAATAAAACACAAAGAAAGCTATCAAATGGCTCTCCTTCAATTCTCAAAATCAAAGACCCGTATCTAATCTTACAAAATATTTTTTTTCCGCCAAAAGTTTCCCCTCAAAACTCAAATTTAAATCCCAAAAAAAACAACTGTTTTATTTATTTAATTATTTCTCTCTCTCTCTCTCTCTCTCTCTCTCTCTCTCTCTCTATATATATATATATGTATGGGTAAAAAAAATATGAGCAACTTGCTCGTTTAGTAAATGAGCAATTGATTATGTGGCATGCATGTGATACATTGGACAACTAACCCTTTTAAGAATTTTCCAATCACATGTATGTCACATCATCAATTGCTTATTTACTAAATGAGCAAGTTGCTCATACCCCTTTTTCCCTATATATATATATATATATATATATATATATATATATATATATATATATATATATATATATATATATACTTATGGAATCATGGACTTTTATTTACAACTAATTATTGTCACACTAGTCAAATTTGAGCTACATAATTGTTGATTTACTGCTTACAAGGTTTTTTATATGTTGTATCGTTCTGAAGACGTGCCGTAGGCACGTGCCCACGGGCAAATCTAGTTATTTCTGAAATTTGGAGGGTCACTTTCTTGGAATTATTTTTTTTAATAACACTTTCTGAAAATATTTGCGGAAAGAGGACAGTTGCTAAAGTATTTGCGCTCGTGGACTCAACAACTAAGCTCGTCGTTCCCAACGACGAGTTTAGTTGTTTCATGCTCGTCGTTGGGACACGGCGAGTCTGGTGCTAATTTTTTGGAAAATTTGTTGTTCCCAACGGCGAGTTCAATTCAGAATTTTCAATGGAGACTCGCTGTTCTCAGCGGTGATGACATAAATAATTCTAGACTCGTTGTTGGGAACAGTGAGTTTAGTTCAAAATTTTGAAAGAAGACTCGTCGTTCCTAATGGCGATGACATTTACACTATACTCGCTGTTGGGAACGGCGAGTTTAGTTCCAAAAAAAAATCTATAGAGTTTTTTTTTTTTCGAAAATTCACTAAGTCCAACAAAAAATTTCACTCTCTGTGAAATTTCCTACATCCTTGCCGTTCTCAACAGCGAGTCTTGTATGAATGTCCTTGCCATTGAGAACGGCGAGTCTCCTTTCAAAAATTTTAACTAAACTCGCTATTCCCAACAATGAGTCTAGTATAAATGTCCTCGTCGTTGGTGGCGGCAAGCCTTCATTGAAAATTATGAACTGAACTCATTGTTGGGAACGACGAGTTTTTCAAAAAAACAACACTAAACTCGCCGTGTCCCAACGGCGAGTTTAGTTGTTGAGTCCACAAGCGCAAATACTTTACCAATTGTCCTCTTTATGCAAATATTTTCCAAAAAGTGTCTTATAAAAAAAATCCACTTCCTTGTCGTGGGTGACGACTAGATGGCAAGTACGATGGGTTTGATTTAGGGCATGTTCGGATGTAGGTAAGTGAACAGTATGATTTAAAATGCATGAAAAATCATTGTTCTCCGGATTTGTTTGGCCTAGATTTCAATGAATTTGGATTCATACTGTATAGCTACAGTAACTCCAAAAGAAATCAGGAGAAAACCCTCCGAATTCAGCTGAAGCGCACTGTAGTATTGTAGTGCTTATTTAATTGTTTCTTTTTCCTATTTTTTACTATATCCAATAAAATAATTCAAAATTATTTTTCTTTCCTCTCTAACCTATTCTACAGTAAAATTACATCCAAATAAACCATTTTTTTAGAACTCGTTTTCACATATTTATTTTCTGTACAGCAATCTTACAACCATGAAAATATTTTACAACCAACCAAACACCCCCTTAGAGAAGGATATTGTATAGACCAGTGGGAAGTCGAATGATTTGATGAAGTATGAAGTGCTTTGATGTTTGTGTTCATGTCTGATACCTTGGAGAGTGCAGCAGTTGGTGAACAAGCATAAACTGCTTTAGAGCATCCATTATCGTTGGTGCTAAACTTTGCATTTTTAGCATTCGAAAAGAAAAAAAAACTTTGAACGGAGAGCGTTGCAATCATTTAGAGCCAAATTCGAAAGAGTTGAAACAAATTTAAAAATATGACAGCAGAACATCTTCCGTCCAACCATTTTTTTAAAATAAAAAAATTTGTAAGGCGGAAGATCATCTTCCATTTGACTCTTTTTTTTTAAAACTCCCTTTTGGCCGGACGGATGATCTTCTTCCGTTCGAGCCCCCTTTTTTCTTTTTAAAATTTTAAATGACATTTTCGTAATTTTTTGAATGACATTTTAGTATTTTTTGGGAAAAAAAATTTTGAAAAGGTTGTCGGGCGGAATAATTTTTTCCTGCCCGTCGCGCTTTTTTATTTTTTATTTTTATTTATTATGACCGGCATTTTAGTAATTTTTAATGGCATATTAGTTTTTTATAATAAAAAAATATATTCTGACGGAATAACATCTTCTGTCCGTCTATATTATATTATATAAAAAAATCAGATGGAACATATTCTTTCGTCTTCTATAGTTGGCAAATTCTCAAATCTTCGGCTATATTTAGCAGAGTATTGTTCATTTCTATTGCTAAATTTGGGTTCATAGCAAACAATAGTGGGTTGTTTTTGGCCAATATATGCAAATTTTGAGTTTTTAGCAAACAATGGTGGATGCTATTAGAGAGCAAGAGGGAAACTCTGTTTAATTATCGTATCTGATATTAAACAACAAACAATCCTAAACAGGCGAGTTACCTCACTATTGTTTTGGTGAGTGACCTCACTATTGTTCTGGAAACATAAGGCTGAAATTGAACATGCTCTTACTGGTTGTTGTAAGCCGAACTATGGTAGTTAATATAGCTGAACAGGACTCGTTCTTAGTTCAGCTTGATTATATGAAAGCTCCGTTCAATTTCCGCTCGAGATCGTTAAGTATTACGTTTGGCTCTGTTGAACTCGTCTTCAAGTAATGCTTGGCTCATTCATTTCGTGTTTGAAGCTCGATTCATTTGAGTTAGTCATTTTGTTCGTTTGTAGTCTGGTTTGACCTTGTTTGGGAGGCTCTTTTAAAGCTCTAAAAAAGCTCAACCCAAACTCAAAGTAAGCTCACTTATTCAATATGCAGTCGGACAGCATTGTTAAAATTGTGGCCTCAATTACATATAGGTGCTTGTGTTGGAGTTGGAAGAAGAAGAGAAAATGAAGAACAACAAGAAGTAGCAGCATTGCAGCAAGTGAAGAAACAACATGCATAGGAGGGGGCAGTCGACTGCCCAACCCTCTGTTTTGGCGAATCACTATTGCAGTCGACCGTGTGTGAGTACAGTCGACCGCAAGCAACGTTGTGTGTTTATTTGGGATGCAAGTTTCGGGTCCAAGATATTATATTTGTGTTTATCTTTTATGGTTTTCTTGAGGGCTATATAAGTGGATGTGGACTCTAGGGTTTGTAATCTGAATCAGATAGTTGTTATCATTGTACAACTTCAAGAGAGTTCAGTGTCAAGTGATTCAAAGGTGAGAGTGAGAGAGATTGAGAGTTTTAATGTTTTTGTAATCTCTGTATTTCTTGAGTAATAAGAAGTATTGGTTATGTTTACATATTATTGCGTGCTTGTGGTTGTAAATTTTTGCGATTTTTGCGGTATCTTGTTATTGGTACATCTAGGTCTTGGGTGTGCGTTAACCTCGTCATGGGCACTACAAGTGTTATCAGAGTAGAGATTTTGTGATAGTCGATAGCAAGTCAAAAGGCGAAAGGTTCAGTGGAAGTGACTTCGCCGTGTGGAAAATTCAGATGATAACGTATATTCGTCAGAAATATCTAAGTGGTCTATTGTTTAATGAGAAGCTAGAAGGTGCATACAAGGATGCAAAGATCTTGGCGGCATGGAAACATTTGGATCAAAAGACGTCATGGCTGATTCAGTTGGCATGAGTAGGAATGTGTTGTTTCACATCTCGAATGCAAAGACCGCGAAGGAGGCTACGAAGATTTTTAATGATATGTATGAGAAACAGTTGACATCTAATCAAATTATTCATTTGAAAAAATTGGTTAACATGAAGTTAAGGGAAGGAGGTTCAGTAGCAGAACATGTAAACAATTATTGTATAGTTTACAACCAGATGGAAACTGCAATATTTAAGTTTTCATAAATGGGACAGTCATTGTTACTTCTATCTACTCCCTGATAGTTATGGTATAGTGGATGTAACAGCCCGAATTTCATATACTGAACAATTCATGATACACCCATAATTTTTTACTTCAATTGAGTGCATAAATATAATATAATAAAGGAAAATGCATAAATCTGACTACATATCAAAACCACTTGGATTGATAAGATGATAGCCTCAGGATGTCACACTTCTATGCTAACACCTTAGACACCCTTGCACCCTTACCTGCAAAACCACAACTGTGGGATCGTCAACTTGTGAGACCAACGTAAAAATCCCAACAACTTCAACTAACTCCCCAAATACACCGTCATGGAAGAAAAACTTGAATCAATGTATATGTTAAATGTAAATGGAAAATAGTCAATTATACAATGTCATATGAGTGAGTGTGGAATTAATTACTAGTATCAAACATATACTTGTTATGCTAACATGCACAATTCAAATATGCTCTTCTAATCGTGCTTATTTGGAACGATATGATGCTCATACAACATAGTTTCTGAATGCAAGCTACTAACGTTTCTCCTCATGAAAGGATTCAATATCTCGTTATGCAATCATATTCATGTAATCTACTACCTTTCTTGCATTTATCTAGTGACTAGTGAGGTTGCAATACCTGTGGTCCTTCTCCGCTCTGGACCATGGCCCGAACCCTGCGGTCTTTCTCCGCTCCGGACCATAGCCCGAATCTTGCAGCCTATCTCCGTTACTGTAGTCGGATCGTGGTTTTCACCACTTTGCCTAGACCCTGCGGTATCTCAGCTCCCGGACAAACCTGTGGCCATTCAATTCTATTGAGACCCTACGATTTTTCTCCGCTCCCCGGACCTAGACATTCCACTCTGCCCAGACACTGTAGTCTTTCTTCGCTCCCGGACCTCACGAAAAGTTATCACAAATATAAAGACGACCCTGCAGGCCTTCCCTTGCTCTCCCGAGAGACCCAGAGTTAAACTCTCGCTCTCCATTCGTAATCGATAACATATAACATCAACAAACACTTAAGGGTCCATCAAGTCAGTTTCGACAGGAGTCTGTGGCATATACATTCACCTCCCATTTTTAACACTAGATCCTAGAAATTAACAGTCGAGACAATGTTGCACGTGTCCCCTCGACGGGTGAATACAACTTTCAACTAGTGCATGTCTCTACAATCTTTAACAACACAGCCTAGAGCTAGCGCCACCATACCGAACTTACGCCAACAACACTAGCGATCATTTGTCGGTAACTAAGCCTTATTAAAACTCTAGAACTCACACTTTAATTTATGGAACTTATCTACAAACTAAATTTCCCAACAACAACCTAATCATTTGCTCATGAGAGTAATGGGATTAGTGGTACTAATCACCCAAGAATGTCTAGATCAGGTTATATACTAAACTACCCTAATTCCCATAATATTCATTCTATATGCATTTATGTATTTATGCATCATACAAATTCTTGCACAACATGTGGTTTCACAACCTGTTGAGATCACACTAATATTTGATTTGACTGTATTACACTAACTCAACTTATTCTCAAAGTTGACTAGTACTCCAATGCGTAATCATGTGTAAGTCGAATCCAGTATATTGGACCTTTCTAGCATACCCCTAGCCCACACACATAGATTTACTGGGAGTGTCCTCAGCGGTGAACCCCAGTGAATCGATCTCCCGTAACTACGGACCTTACCGACCTACCCCTTGCCCACACAGGTGGATTTACCAGGCATATCTATTAGGTTTCAAAGGCAATCGCAGATTAAATACACTGTGGAAAAATTTATAAAAAAATATCAAAACCAAGCCATGGATCCATGCGAAAATCATAAATCATGTTTAGGAGTTATACCTTAAAAATGGTGTCACGCCCCGCTTCCCAAAAGAATACGAAATACAGATACGCAACAAAAGCCCAGCGAATGCTTTTCATCATCCATAAGCTGTTCAAGAAATCTTTACAACATTCACAAGAATCATCAGAGTCGAAAGCAAAATAATCAACCACATGCACATAATGAGCCAAAATACCAACAAGAATACTTGAAACCAAATGTATAAATCTCAAATAGTCATGATCTGAATAAAATAAATATCTTGGGTCACATCGCACAAATACAAGAATAAATCCAAGTCTCAAAATACAATACTGTTCAAGTAAGCTACAAGAAATAATAATAATAAAATGCAGCACTAATACTTCATGTCACCGATACCATTTGGAACTTGTTCTCCAAAATCCGCAATTCAACGAATGCAAGAAAGAGGAAAAAAGAAAAATAAGTACCCGTCAATTGCAAGTTACGGGCCACTTATAATGTAAGATACAAGCACATGGGGAAAACTAACTAGCAACATGGTATAAGTGTGATGTCAAAATAAACAACTAGCATGGTAAAGTGAACAAGTATCATGTAGCATACATCAAGAGTCAAGTAAACAAGTATCTTATAAACATGTGTCAAGTATCGAGTATCAAGTAATCATGTATCAAGTGTCAAGTGTCAAATATCTTGTAAACAGGTCGCATGTATCATGTAGTCAAGTATCAAGCAAGCATGTATCATGTTCAAGTCTCATGTTCAAGTAGCATGTATCAAGTCTTGTAGTTATTACTATAGGTTGCACTTCATGCAGCCCACCTTACATGGTTGCTACAACAAACAGTTTCGCTTTAGATTTCATAGTGGACCATAGAGGGCAGTATACTCAGGGACAAGTCAAGTAATCGAGCTCCAAGCTCCAAGTATCATGTATCATGTGTCACGTGTCAAGTTGTGCAAGTGGCAAGTATCATGTCATGCGTGCAAGTATCAAGTAATCACGTGTAAAGTATCATGTCTCAAGTAATCACGTAGGATCAGTGGATCCCCTTCCGAGTACACGTTTCTGAATTATCCACTATTAGATCTGTCCCTTAAACCCCGACTTGGTTATTTATTATTAATATCAAATAAGCATGTATATGTGCAAAATATGTCAAGAATAACATGGCATGATCATGTGATAAGTGCAAGTTGCAAGATAAACATGTACGAGTACAAGATATCTCATAAAAGAATAAAATATCCAAATCTCAAGTTCAGGATAGCAAGACCATACTGTAGTAAAACAGTGATTCCCAGTATTACAAACATTCAAATCTGGATCCGTCGAAGGATCTGTAAAATAGACTTCCACACGAATCCATCGAGTATAAATAAGTCATATATTAATTCACAAAAACATAGCTCAAAACTGATTTGAATACAGAAAATAGGTTCAGCCAGAAATCAGGAAAACGGCATGAAAACACATTAAATAAATCCACGAAAAAATCTGGGGTATTCCCCTATATGTCCAGTATCTAAATATAAAGTTTCAGAATTTTCCAGTAAAATTAGACCAGTCATCAAAAATAAGAAAGCATCAAGAAACAGTAGTTTGGCAAATCTAGAATTCCCAACACTACTGTACGAAAACTATGATATCTCACAACCAGTGAAACGAAATCCAATTCCGCTAAAGGGATATAAAAATAGATAAAATATATAATCTTTCATATTTCACAAACATTTTTCATACAGTAAAAGAAATCATAGTGAAAATAAGGTTCTTTACAGAACAGCCAGCAAAATACAGCAAGTATAGTCTTCATAAACGAGCATGAAATAACGTCTAAAGCGTATCAATAAAATCCTCCAAAATGCTGGGTAATCCCTAACTAGATAAAGAAATACTGACCAAAGTTTTGGATCAAAATAATATGTGTAGCACAGTTAATAAAATCATTTAGTCATCAAGAACATCGAAAAGCAAAATCTGGAAAAGATCGACACCTCTGTAGTAAAACAGTCATAACTCACTCATACGAAAACAAAATCAAGCCAGGTCAGAGGGGTTTGAAAATAGACGAAATTCTCTAAAACTCATGTTTTATACCGAAATTAAGATACTGACTTCAAGATAGTCCAAAACAGCAAACAAAACAGATCAGCGACAAAATACAAATTTTTCCCTTAAAAACAAAATCAACATAGATTCAAGAAAATTGATCCAAACACACCCAAACATGAAATCGAGTCTACCAAGTGTCCAAACATCATGAATTAGGGTATCTAGCATGGCCATACCAAATATATCACATGGGTCTCAACCAAAACACGAATTCTCACGAAAAGTCCCACATACATGATCCAAATCAAAAACGAATAAAACCTAAGTTAGTTCAGGTCCATATTGTGTCGTGAGTCATCTATGGTCAAAATTTCACAATAGAGACAAAACCCACCAAGTATATCACAAACAAGAGTCATCTCTAGACCCAACTACACTATAGGTGGTATTTTTGACTTGTATCAAACAAATGAATTGGAGTACAAGTTACTTGCCTTAACCGAAGATGAAGAACAATGAAACCCAAGAGTAACGAGCAAAACCCACGAACGAAAATTCACGAATCAACGAATCCAAGCAACTAGAACGAAAATCTCCACACGAACAAAAACTCCAAAAGCGAGATGATCCAAGAGGGATGATGATAATAATGGCTTGCGGCCACAAGAGAACACCAAGAAAGAGAGACGAGGAAATTTGTATGGTGTGAGGTGGTCGGGATGGCCAAGGAGGGGTTAGGCCGATCGGGTGTTGGAGAGATGGGGCTCGGGTGTTGCACACAGGCCGGGGGAGGGGGTGCAGCCTGGAGGGAGGTGGCTTGGCCTGGGGGTGGCCGGGCTGATGGTGTGCGGGTGTGGCTCAAGCAGGGAGGAAGGGGGAGGCCGGGTGTAGAAGATGGAGGCTAGGGTAGAGTATTAGGGTTAGGGAGGGAGAGACAGAGTATATATATATATATATATATATATATATATATATATATATATATATATATATATATATATATATATATATATGAGGGGAAATTAGGGTTTAGAAATACAAGTTGGGTTAATGGGTAATTGGGTTGTGGGTAATTAGGAGTAGTAATAGGATTTGTTTAATTTGGCTTTAATTTGGATACAAATATATAGGATAACAAATAGGATTGGAGATTTTAATTTGGCTTTGGAAATCTTATTAGGGATCAAATAATAGGATTGGGAAAATAGGACAACCAATCACCACCACATACACCCAAGAACAAAAATAAAGAGAACAAGAATCCAATAAAGAGAAAAGAACCATAATTGATGAAGAACGAAATAAAGATGAACAAATCAGCACAAAGAGCTCAAAATGAAACAAATAAACATATATTGAAACAAATTCCAATATACGTTCCAGAAAAATACAAGAGAGAGTACAGAGAGAAAAAGAAAATACCCCCAAAATGAAAAATACCCTCAAAATACATAAAATGGAAAACAGGGGTTACAGATGGATCTGCTGTCTCCACAGTATGCCGATCACAGTACTGGAATATTGTAGTGCCATTATGGTATCCACACGAACAGAACGAAAAACGGCTCTCCCTCATACCGCGGTGCTACCTACGGGTAGGAGATGTTCCTTACAATCTCTCTCTCTAACTTTCTGTGATGGCTAGGATTTTTTTCACGTGTGTCTTTTCCACAAATACATAGCATATATATAGTTGCATAAAATCAAACCTAAGAATGTAATAAGGCTGTTGGACTCACAATCTGACCTGGGTCAAATTCTAAGTGGGCCTTTGAACTTTAGTCGGCCCATTTAATCTAATTAAATGTTCAACTAATATCAGGAGTCCAAGTCTTACTTGGATCTCCAATTAAATTCGTCTTATGAATTTAAATCTCAATTTCGATTCATTCTAAGTGTGTGACCCTGTAGGTTCCCATTACGTTGATAGTAATACTAAATTATATTCTAGTATTACAAATAGTGAGCGGTATCTAACAATACATCACTGCTACTCAAGTAATGAGAATGTCAATGATTTGACATAACCTATCCGTGACCAATGTTACCATGTAGTATAGTCCCTTTGTCCAGATTTTTTAATTAACAACAAGGCATAGAGCGTATCACCCTTGTATAGTTCAATTTTTGGTTTCTTGATGTCTGAGTAGACTTACTAAGACAAATGAGTTCAATATCTCATATTGACTCATTTGAGTACATCCATGCATATTGCAATCTCACTCAATCAAGGGGCCTGTACATATCGCTTCTGTTATATAAGAGTGACAAATCCTATCTAAGTCACTCACATCCCTCCGTATGATTTGTAGTATATCCAATATTCGACTTTATAATCACCTTATTACAGACAATGTTTGACGGTATTAGAATATATAACTTCTCATGTAGGGAACCATAGTGAATTCAAGTCAAAAGACTACGTACACCATGGTCACTATGAGAACTGCTTATAACACTCTAACGATCCATGCAGCGTTCTCTTGGTGGGTCAGTCCAGTACATTATTATTCTAATATGTACCCATATGAAGACTTGATATCTCATATCCATGACCCATGAGAATGGCCATCAATCTACGCACACTAGTCTTTATGTATTATCGTTGTCCTAATTCACAATAATACTTGACTATTGACATTTAAGATCAATGTTCTGATTTCAACTTGTAACTCCTGTTTTCCCGTATTTGTATTCTTACACTGTATTTTGCCTCATTGTACTCTCTCGTCTATTTGAGATCCTGTAATTTGTTTTAGATTGAATAAAATCGTTATTTTTGTCTCGACTCTTATCGAATTCATTTGTGTGCACTATGTGTAGTTCTTCATGAAGAATTGATCATTTCTTCTCATTTATCTCTTTAATCCCCATTTTGATACATTTTGACCAATTCACCTGCTGGATCCTATTCAATGCGGATACCCTAAAACCCACAAACCAAACCCTATACTATTTAAACTCCTTAACCCTAACACCCTAACCCTAATCACTATTTAGCCCTAACCTAACCCGCCGCAAATCCTTCTTCCACCTCCGCTCCTTTCTCCTTCGATTTCGAAACCAATCCCCCACCTCCGATCGTCTCTTCCACCATCACCTTCGATCTCTCTCACCATCGCCTCCGTCCACAACACCACCACAGCACCAGCCACCATCCACCATCGTCTCCACCATCATTGCACTTTCGAACCCAATCAACACTCTGCCATTTCCCGAGCTCTCGACAACCGCCCATCGCCTCGCCATCCCCTCACCCTCCATCGCCTCATATTCCCCCATTCGTCACCAATTGCCAACACCCCACCGCCTTCACATATCCAACCATCGAACCCAACTCCTCCCCTGTTTGAAACTGCAAATAGAGTCGCCGCGCACGTCGCTTCTCGACGTCGCGTCGTTGCTTCTGCCGCCGTCATCCTCTGCGTCGTCACCGTCGAAGAACCCCATCGTCGCCACTCTCGCTCTCGCTGCTGGTTCGTCGAAGAAGTGAACGAAGAAGAAGAAGAACAGTGGATTAAGGCGGGATCAAATCTCGACCATCGGATCGCATCAAGATCCGTGCGATCGAGCCAGATCTGATCGCTGTTCGGTGTTTGCCCACAGCGAATGCCAGATCTGCTGTACCGTGTTCTGGCCAGATCCGCTGCTTTGGAGCGTTTTGATTCGCTGAGTTTGCCGCTTCGCTGTTTTGCCGTGCCAGATCCCAGAAGCGTGTTAGCTGTTTTGGAGCGATCTGGTGTGGGGGAAAACTCGATCTACGGTTGATCTTCGCACGTGCTTCACACGTGTTTTTGGGAGACTTCTTTCGGGATTTTTCGATCTAATTTCCTTCCACAAGTGGGTCTAATCGTCGGCAAATTAAGGCAAGTATCCCTTGTACAATTTATTTGTTCTAGTACAAGCATCCCTTGAAAAATACTACAAATAGTTAGAATTGTGACTCCTCCTTGACTATCGTTGTTGATCAATATTAAACTTCCAAAATTTATAATTCTAAGAGTTACAAAATTTCATTGTGTTAAATTATAACTACTTGGACTCAGTTTATTCCTTGAACACATGAACATATGAATTAAGGAGCCTTAAATTTGTATACACATGTTATATCTAGTATTTGATGAACTTGCAACTATTTGAGTTGAAAAACAATTATTACTTGCTGTTTGACCACCATTATCCTGTATTTTATATCACACAATAACCTAGATGCCTAATGACAAATTTCCATGTAACCTATACTAGTAAGATATTCCCTCATGTTGCTGTCCTGAATCTTGCTTTGCTGTTTTGACCCCTTTAACATTAGAATCTGAACCCGAGCCCTGAATAAAGAATATATATCTGGATGTCTAGATATCGATAGCCTCCGGAAATTTTGAATTCGGAGTTATGGTCTAGGAGTTGTTGCAGTTTTACTGCAGCTGTATCGGTAGACGCAGATTCGTAAAGCTGCTGCACACATTTACTTTGCGAATTAATTTAGCTATGTAAATAGCAAGCGTTTGACTTGAAATTTTATATGTAGTTGTTGGACACCCTATAGAACATTCCCAATTTTTCTTAGAATTAATTTATATTATTTCAACCCTGTTTCACATGTATAAACTCAAATACACAAATTCTGCCTGAACAAATGTAATAAGCCGGGGTTAAAGGAAAAGACCATAGTGGTGGACAATATAGGTAAGTGTACTTGGAAGGGGGCCCGTGTTTCCCAGTACTCGGTTCATGAACCTGTTGCATGTGATGTATTCATGGAGTCAGTTACTTGGCTCATGAACCTGTTGTATTCATGAACCCACCGTATGGGTCTTGAACCTGTTAGTATTCACGAACTTGCTTCGTGAACTTGTTATTTATTTTCGTAATCATGAACCGTGCCTGCTTGATACTTGATACCTGAGTACACCACCCTATAGACTCCATTACTAGGCCGAAACGAAATTGCATTGTCTGTAGCAACCATGTAGTAAAAAGATGGATGCATGAAGTGCTACCTAGATAGTAATAACTACAAGACTTGAACATGAAACTTGAACATGACACATGTTACTTGATACTTGATGATATGATACATGAGACTTGAAACCTAAAACTAGAACTTGATACGTGTTACCTGATACTTGACAACTTGTTACCTGGTACTTGACAACTTGATACTTGACACTAGACTTGGCACTTGTTACATGATACTAGACTTGAGACTTGTCACTTGAGGTTAGATATCCCTACAGGTTCACTTGTCACTTGTTTCGCCATTAGTATTTGTTATCCAGCCTGTTCACTTGAGTTGTCCTCCTTGCTAGCTAGTTCTTGAATTTCCTGTACTTGTTGTATCCCTGTTACATTCTTGATTCCAATTCTTGTTCCCCACTACTTGTACTTGTTTTTTTACTATTTGTGGCCCTAACTTGCACTAAGGACATTTTCTTTTGTTTTTTCTTGTTTTTCCCTTTTTATTTATTAAGCAGACGTGGGAGACGAGCTACCTGCTAGAATTGGCGAGCAGACATTTCAGGTTTCGCTTGGAGCAATGACTTGTTTAAATAATTGCTTTCCTTAAGGTATTTATTTCTTCTGTTGTATAAGACTTGTTTCCGAGTTTTACACTTGACCCAGACTTGAAAACAATGTGGACATTATTATTTATTTTCAAACTGTTTTCTGTTGCTTTATAAATTATTCATGCATGCTTGGTTATATATATATATCTCTTGTATATTCTTGTTGTGATACTGAGTCGAGCCTACAGCTTATGGATGATGTTAAAATCATTCGCTGGGCTTCGTCACGTGCTCGTATTCCATGTTTTTGGGAAGCGGGGCGTGACACAACTAATAGGATCTCACAATCAAGTCATGTACTTGATATCCCATGACATTGAACTTACTATTCTAAGGACTTTATTATGTTCATTTAATTCACAATAATTAACAAAGTAAATGAAATGCCTAAATATGAAATAAATGTCTTGATACAATGTAAACTAGTAATATTAATACACAACTGGCCTCTAGGGCAAACACCAACGGTCTCTCACTTACACTAAAGCCAATCAGACATACATCTAATGCCTATAGATCTAGTGTGACCATCATGCTTTCGCTGTGCAAGAGGCTTTGTCAGTGGGTCAGCGATGTTATCATCTGTCGGTACTCTACATATCTTCACATCTACTCTATCGATAATCTCTCGAATGAGATGGAAGCGCCTCAATATATGTTTGGATCACTGGTGAGATCTAGACTCCTTAGCTTGCACAATGGCCCCATTGTTATCATAATAGAGGTCCACTGGGTCCCCAATGCTAGGAATCATGCCAAGTTCAATTATAAACTTTTTGATCCAAATAGCCTCCTTTACTGCATTGGAGGCAACAATATACTCAACCTCTGTGGTAGAATCGGTTACTGTCTTTTGCTTCGAACTCTTCCAGCTCACAGCTCCACCATTTAGGCAAAACACAAAACCCGATTGCGATTTGGAGTCGTCCTTATCGGATTCAAAGATAACATCAGTGTAACCCTTTACAACAAGCTATTCCTCAACTCCATATACCAAGAACGAATCCTTGGTCATTCTTAAGTACTTAAGGATGTCTTGACAGTAGTCCAGTGACTCTCACCGGGATCTGACTGGAGCTTGCTCATCATGCTCAAAGCATATGAGACATCTGGATGATTACATAACATGACATACATGATAAATCCAATTGCAGATGCATATGAAATCTTGGTCATGCGGTCTCTTTCATCTTGAGTGGAAATCCATTGAGCCTTAGACAGGCTTACACCATGTGACATAGGGAGGAATCTTTTCTTGGACTCTTGTATATTGAAGCATTTCAATACTTTGTCTATGTATGTACTCTGACTCAGGCCAAATAATCTCCTTGATCTTTCCATATAGATCGTGATGCCTAATACATAGGTAGCTTCACCCAAGTCCTTCATGGAAAAGAATTTTCCTAGCCAAGTCTTTACAGACTGTAAGGTAGGGATGTCATTCCCGATGAGTGGTATGTCATCTACATACAACACCAGAAATACAATTGTGCTCCCACTAAGCTTCTTGTAGACACAAGGTTCTTCTTCGTTCTTGATGAAACCAAACTCATTGATTGCATCTTCAAAACGAAGATTCCTGGTTCTAGAAGCTTACTTTAATCCATAAATGGATCGTTGCAGTTTACACACATTTTCAGCATCCTTTGGAGTGACAAAACCCTCAGGCTGTGTCATGTACACATCCTCGAGAAGATTTCCATTTAGGAAAGTAGTTTTGACATCCATTTACCAAATTTTCCAATCGTGATATGCTACAATAGCAAGCAAGATCCGAATGGATTTAAGCATGACAACTGGAGAAAAGGTCTCATCATAGTCTACACCATGAACTTACTTGAAATCTTTAGCCACCAACCGCCCCTTAAAAGTATGCACGTTACCATCCATGACAATTTTCTTCTTGAAAACCCATTTGCACCCAATAGGTTTACCCCTTCAGATGGGTCTACCAAGGTTCATACTTGGTTGGTATACATGGATTCAATCTCAAATCTCATGGTCAAGTCATTTCTCAGAGTCTGGGTCTTTTACAGCTTCCTCATAAGTCGTAGGCTTATATTGATCCATGAGTAAACATCACCATGCTGAGTCATGATAAATCCATATCTCTCGGGTTGATGAGGTATCCTAGTAGACTTACGTAGGTCTTGTGCTATTTGAGCAGGTGGTTGTTCCACAATAATTTATGGAGTCTACTATCTTTCCACCATTGGTTCGCTGCTACTTTGCGAAGTTTGCATTTCTTCAAGTTTTATCATTCTCCCACTAGTTCTTTTGAAGACGAACTCTCTCTAGTTTCACAGAAGTCCGTGCAACAAACACTTTATCTTCGGTCGGATTATAGAAATAGTATCCCTTGGTTTCCTTGGCATATCCTACAAAGAAGCACTTACCAGATTTGAGACCAAGTTTATCAGGGATTTGATGCCTTGCATAGGCTTCACAACCCCGAATCTTCATAAAAGGCACACTAGGATGCATCTCAGTTCATATTTCATATGACATCTCTTGAACCGTTTTAGATGGAACATGATTAATTGTGAAAGCAGCTGTTAATAGAGCATGTCCCTAGAAAGAGCTTGGAAGGTCTGCATGACTCATTATATCTCTAACCATGTCTAACAAGGTTCGATTTCTCCTCTCAGAGACATCATTCCATTGCGGTGTTACGGGGAGAGTGAGTTGAGATATTATCTCACTCTTTTAGATGATCATCAAATACTTGGCTTAAGTACTCACCACCTCGATCTGATCAAAGGACTTTAATACTTTTACCAAGCTGGTTTTGTACCTTATTCTTGAATTCTTTGTACTTTTCAAATGATTCTGATGTATGTTTCATTAGAAACACAAACCCATATCTACTGAAATCATCAGTGAATGTAATGAAGTATTTTTTTTTTGAGGGAAAAGGTGGAATAAGGCCACCCTGTTTGATTAATAAGAGTTTAACGAAACAAACCCAGAGTACTGGGCCCAAATACAAACTACAGACAGAAAATAAAACATATATGAAGCAACATGACGCGTACAAACAATAAATCCCTCCAACAACCCTGGAGGGTGGGCGGACAAACCAGCTCGGTCCAGCCAAAGCGTGAGTACGTCAGTTTAGCTTCGTACAGTGCCTCCACGACACATGCACACCTACCCGAAACAAGTCAGGCAGGATTTTATCACCTGCAGCTCCCTTCATTCACCTCGCTGGAGGGACCCCATCTTTGGGCCCAAGCTCCACCAACGTGCAAAACTACCTAACTCCCAGTATCTTCACACGCACTACCAACCCTCGCAGGTTACCATGAATGGCCTCGAGAGTGTGGACACGGTGGCAAGCGCGCAGAACATCTGGGCACCCAACCAGCAAATCATGGAGGGACCCCATCTTTGGGCCCAAACTCCAGAAACGTTCAGGCCCACCTAACTCCCGGCATCTTCACACGCACTACCAACCCTCGCAGAACGCCAAAAATGGCCCAGAGAGTGTGGACATGATGGCAAGCGTGCAGAACATCCAGGCACACAACTAGCAAATCGTGGAGGGACCCCATCACGGGTCCTACCCCACAATCGAACAAACATACTTGCTACACACCCCCAACCACCCTACCACAGCAAAAACAACCACTGGCCCGCCGAATCACCGGCCTCCCCAAGTGGGATCTGGGCACAGTGTGTGCGTGCGGGGGCAAAGTGTGTGTGTGCACAGTGTGGGGCAAAGTGTGTGTGTGTGCGCGGGGGTGGGGGTGGGTGGGGGGACCTCACCCACGGGATCGACGGCAGGTCGTCGTCGCTGCGAGCGGGGATTCGGCGGACAGGGCGCGGGGAGGGACGTCGTCGGCGTGATCTCCACCTGACGTCGTCGTGGGTGAGGTAACATATACCGATATGTTTATGCTCACCCCCAACAAAATAGCAGCCGACAATATCCATTTCCACCTACCCCAATCAATCACTCCCTCCACCCCAATCGCCATGGCCGATCTCCGCCTTCTCCTCCTTCCCTTCCAAGTCTCACCATCCTCCTTCTCCTCCGACCTCCAAACCCTCCAAAAAGACCTCAACTACACCTTCAAAACCCTTAACCTCCTCCGCCGCGCCGTCACCCACCCCTCCTACTCCCTCGCCAACTACCGCTCCCTCTCCATCCTCGGCCTCTCCATCATCCACTCCTCCGTCGCCCTCGACCTCCTCCAAACCGACCCCGATGCCGACGCCAAGCAACTCAGCCGCTGCATCGAGAGTTTCGCCGGTTCCGCCGCTTGCGCTGCCGCGGGGGCGAGGCTGGGGATAGATAGGATCGTGAGAGTCGCGGCGGGGACCAACAAAACGGCACCGGCGGTGGTTTGCGGCGCGTTTAAGGGGGTTTTGGGAGCGGTGGACGCCACGGGGAGGCACGTCGTCGGCGCGAACGATCGCCTGTCTCCGCCTGGCATCGTCTGCGTCCACTGGTCGCCGCGGGGAGCTCGCCAGTCGCGACGAACTCCGCACCCAGCGCGTCGGCGCTTCGTCTTCATCGTGCCGCCGCGATCCGTCGTGGCTTCGTCTTCAGCGCTCGTCGTGGAAAGGCGAGGGAGAACGCCGAGGTGCGAGGGGGGGGCGGCGCTGAGGGCGCCGCCTCCCCCAAACAGTGTAGATCTAGGGTTTGTTTAGAGGGGGGTTTTTTTGAACGGGAGTTGGTGATAGGGTTTTTTTTTAGGAAAGAGTATCCTTTTAATGTAATGAAGTATTGAAAACCTTCTCTAGCCAATGTGTTGAAAATTCTGCAGACATCACTATGTATGAAACCTAAAAGATCACCGGCCCTTTCACCCTTTCCAGTGAATGAAGCTTTTATCATCTTGCCCAACAAACAAGATTCACATACCTCAAATGATTCAAAACTAAATGAGTCAAAGAATCCATCTTTATGGAGTATGAATATGCGGTTCTCGTTTATGTGGCCCAAACGACAATGTCAGAGGTAAGTTGGATTCATATCATTTGATTTGAATCTCTTAGTATTTATATTATAGACGAGCATTTCGAGGTCGAGAATATAAAGTCCATTATTCAACTGTGCACTACCATAACAAATATCATTCAAATAAATAAAATAACTTTTATTCCTTATTATAAATGAAAAACCTTTCTTGTCCAAACAAGAAGTAGAAATAATATTCCTACTAATAGCATGCACAAAATAATAGTTCTCTAATTCAATGATAAGCTCATTGGGCAATGATAAATGACAAGTCCTTACAGCTAAAACATCAACTTTTGCTCCATCTTCAACTCGTAGGTCCACTTCGCCCTTAACCAATGGTCTACTCCTTTTGAGATCCTACACATTTACACAAATGCAAGATCCAAATTTAGTATCTAATACCCAAGGTGCAGAATTAGATAAATTGACTTCTATAACAAAAATACATGTACTGGAAGTCTCACTTTATTTCTTCTTCTTAAGCTCCTTCAGGTACTTATGGCAGTTCATCTTCCAATGTTCGGTCTCACCACAGTGGAAGCATGTGCCCTCTTTGGCCACCCCACACTTAGGTTTCAAAGCAGAAGTGTTGGGCTTGAATTACCTTTACCCTTTCCCTTGCCCTTGGGTTTCTTAATCTGCCTTTTGCCCTTACCCTTATCTTTGACCTGTTGGACCATCACAATGGTCTTTCTCTTACTAATGTTCAGCTTAGCAATTCTCAACTTGCTTAGCAGTTCTGGCAGAGGTTTGTCAATTTCATTCATGTTGTAGTTAATGGCGAATTAACTATAATTTTCTGGTAACGATTGCAGGACCAAGTCGGTGGCCAACTCTTGACCTAAAGGGAAACCAAGCCTTTCAAGGTTCTCTATGTACCCAATCATCTTGAGCACATGAGTTCCAACAGGGCTTCTTTCTGTTAGTTTACAATGAAACAATGCATGACTTCAAACCTCCCACGTCTAGCCTGCTCTTGATAGAGTCTCTTGAGGTGTGCAATCATATCGTAGACATCCATGTTCTCATGTTGCTTCTGAAGCTCGAAGTTCATGGTGGCTAGCATGAGACAACCAACGTCCAATACGTCATCTTGATTCTTCTTATGAACATCCTTTTCATTGCGAGGGGCACTTGCAGTAGGTGGCTCAGAATAGGCTGCTCTAGAACATACAATTTTTTCTCATGCCTGAGGACTATCCTCAAATTCCTGTACCAGTCTAGAAAATTTGTCCAAGATAGTTTGTCCTTCTCCACGACATATTGCAATGATATATTATTTGATGTGTTGGATGTCATGTTAATCTATCAACAGAAATATGCAAAGTAAATACCATTTCATTGAAATATTTAACAGAAATACGCAAAGAAAAAAAATATTTAACCATCAACAGAAATACGCAGAGTATGTTTCATGACATTGAAATATCTAATAAGATCTTTTATTAAATGTACCTCATACTATTTTTATTCAAATCAACGACCCTCGTCATTGACTCGAAAAATTTCATCGTAAGATTTTTTAGTAGGCCAAGATCCATATTTCACATAGTTTTGAGTCAGCTTTGGCTGATCTTCAAAAATTCAGTTATTTAGGTAGGGAATATTTTTCAATTACATCATATGCAACTCTTAGATAGTTGGGTGAATAACACTTACTCTAATCTATCTCATAGACCAAAGTCCAACTCTATGCTTATCAACCTTCAATCGTATCGAAATAGTATAGTTAAGTCAAACCCAATGGTTGGCAATTGAATATTACTTTTATCCCATCGCGTATCACTATGATAGATAAATGCACCATGTTTTGGCAGACGTACACTTAATCAATCATAGTCTAGATGAGTGCGCCATGCATTGGAAGGTATCTCATTGCGACTCAATATTTACTTTGAGGGATTTTGTTATTTTACTAATTGATCTCACCATTTATCATCCATTAGCATACAACTGAAACAATGCATCTAATACAAAATTAAAAACATAAAATATATATGACATGGTTGTGGTCATAATACACTGATTCTCCCAAGTCAATGAGAGTATCAAAAATTGAACAAAAGGATTATACCGTCTTCTCCAAGCAGCTTCCCAATCTTTTCCTTGTATGGTTGCCAATTCCTTCCCTCCTCAGTGAGACCACATTTACATATAAAGAAAGAATATACAATCGGAGTGTAGAGAGAAAGACACGACACGCATACCGTATTCAAAATACCAAAATATAAACAATACATCACAGAACCATGCATCATAAAACTAAACCATGCATCACAGAACTAAGACCACAACCACGCAACATGCATCACATAACATAATAAACAAAGAATATGTTGTTATGATTTTATTTAGTTTATTTAAAATAATTGTTTTTCAGGGAATTAATATTGCCCTACGCAGAGTTGGCACAGGGGTCTCGCTACCGCCAGAGTATAAACTCTTCATATAAAAATTTTAGCTTCAAATTTCATATATTTGGAGAGAAATGATTTTTTGAAGTAAGCAAGCTATTCTAGACAGAATTATAGAATATGTCATGTTTCAGTTCGTAACCATTAATGAGTTCGGATTTATTTAAAATATCAAATGACATCCAAAAATCATGAAAATTTGAAGAGATGTTGTAGACATATACGGGATACAGATAAAAAAATTACAGCTTTATATTCCATCTAATTAAAGAGAAATGATTTTCGGGAAATAAGTCCAGAATTCATGACAGAAACTGTAAAACGTTTCCAAGGTAATCTTTCCATAATTTCACGTAGTTAATTGACAATAATTCACACATGAATCAATAAATCTAAGCATGAATACTCATCCGGCACAACATATATAGCTTATCTAAAATGCATACATCCTAGAATAAAAATTGAAATCAGAGTACTAAAGTTGTTACACACCAATAATTTCTGAAATCGATTGCTTCTAAGCTCCACGAAGTGTTCCAACTCCAAACTCGATAAACTTAACCTTGTGAAAACTTAAACTCTATAAATATTTAGTTTATGTGGAAGAGAAAATAGGAATGGTGGAGAATGAGGGAAGACATTTTTGGCCTTTATATACAAACACTGACAAGCTATTCTTTCATTCTTCATTTAATTACATCTTCCTATATCATTTAACAACTTCCTCCTACATCATTTAATCACCTCCCATAAACCTCTTTCTACATTATTTAATCAGGAAAATTTTATCTTGATAGGAATGCTAGACAAAGAGCGTTTGTCTACTACATTCTGTAGTGGAGAGTGATGTATAGCTGTAGGTTAAAGGGTGATAGCAAGAGGGAAGCGTAAGAGAACGATGTGTTTGCTTAGAGATGTGAGGGGTGTTTCTCTTGTAGTTGACTCTCAGCCGGGATCGAGTAGTAGGTTGTGTGCGGTGCAATCGAGTTCTTTCAGTTATTAGGCAGATTCAGAGAAAATTACACATTTAATGGGAGTTTCTGGTCATGAGAGGAATCCTACAGAGCAAAACGTTGCTGAAGGAGGTTCTTTGTGATATGGCAGAATAAGCTTCAAGCCGCTCTCGTGAGGTAAAGATCACTCGTATCGATATGCAAGGTGATATCGATGTGTGTAACCGAAATAGAGTTATAGGGGTTGAGTAGTCTGCGGATATTGTAGAGGTGTCGTCCACAGAGACTTCTGGTGCAGAGGGTGCATTGAGATGCTTTGAATCATGTTCGGTGTTAGCGGCAATTCTGCGAGTTGGGGAATTATAACACGGAATATGACACTGAAGATTGTTTCTCTGTTATATGTCCCCTATATGATAGATGGTGGGGCACGTCCTTCATGAGCCTATGAGGGGTGGTTGGTGCTCTCCACGTGGTGGAAAGGTGGAGGTGCTCTTCATGAGAGTACTTGAGTCTTTCATGAGTTGTGGAAGACGGACAGAGATAATGCGAGATAAATATACAATAACTTTGAAGCATTGTGTATTTGGTCTAAGTGGGAGATTGTTAGGATTGTGACCTCAAATACACATAGGCACTTGTGTTGGAGTTGGAAGAAGAAGAGAAGACGAAGAACATCAATAGATAGCAGCACAGTAGCAAGTGATGAAACAACAGACAGAGGAGGTGTAGCGCCCCAAATTTCCAATAAATAGAATTAGAAATAAGTGGCACAATTCCCAGCATCAACTTCAATTGCAATTATAAACATAGTACAAACATAGGGAAAATTAAAACTATTCATTTCATTAACTCTCTTTACAACAGCACAGCAGAATTTAAACACTTTAAATTACAATTCTTTTTACAACACAATTATAAACATAGTACAAACATAGGGGAAATTAAAACTTTTCATTTCATTAACTCTCTTTACAACAGCACAGCGGAATTTAAACACTTTAAATTACAATTCTTTTTACAATACAACGGTATTTAAAAGCACTATAAATACAACTTTCTTTTTACAATCATTCCTTTTACAAAATATGCATAAACATTTAAATGTTTTACCACATGCTCCCAATTCCATGCTAATGGTAGCTACCTATAAAACATAGAGCTAGAGATATCCCTAACCCCCAAACTACAGGAGTCAGCCATAATAGTGTGAGTAATATTCAAAGGAAAGTACAACTTAAATGAAAACATAAAGTAAAAATCATAAGTCAACAAGTGAAGGTAGGCTAAGTGTCAAGTGTAAGAAAACAAAGAAAGCATGTATAAAACAAGTCAAGAAATCCACAATGCACCTGATGATTACTAATGCATATTTGTCGGATTCTATGCATCCCATTTTTCATAGGTCCGGTGCAAGCCCTTGCCGTTCTTCACTTTATAGGTTCAATCCCTCGCTATGCAACTAATTATACTATGTTGATAGAAACAAGATCTAGAATACTCCGCGAATAAGCCTATGTCCCTGTATCTAGGGTTGGCAAACGGATCGACCGGGCCGGGTCGGGTTGAACTCGTCCGGATTGGAACCCAAGTAGGACAGGTTCGGGTTGGGTCCGAATGTTAACCGGGCCGGGCCGAGCCGGGTTGGTTTTGCAAAATGTCAACCCGCTCAACCTGTGAACCCATTCGGGTCCAACCCGGGTCGGGTCACAGGTTGACCCGGCTATTTAAAATATTTTTTATTTTTTTTTAACTTCAAAAAATAAATATTTGTACATTTTATATTAAATGAGTGTGAACAACAAAATTAATTGCTCACTAGCTATTTATAGCCCACTACTAAATTAGCCCACCCCACCCTAGCTATTTATAGCCAACTCTATCTTCTCATTTCTCTCGTCTCATCAATGTGTGACTAAATATATTTGGATTTTAAATTTTGAAAATTTTTAGTCCCACATTGGTGAGATGAGAGATGTGAGGATGTGGAGTTGGCTATAAATAGCTAGGGTGAGAGTTGTCAAATTGAGTAGTGGGTAGTAATCAATTAATTTTGATGTCCACACTCTTTTTTCTAAATTTTTGAGTATATCTAGAAAGCCTTATGCCTTAACACACACTATGGCATCTCCTTATATAGGGGGAGAGAAGGCTTTGGATACATAAAGCTTAGGATACTAAAATACATAAAGGAAACTTACTTATTAAGCATTATACATCCTTTATTATTATTATATGCATATGGACACACTTTATTATTATCATATGCATATGGACGCACTTTTCTTTACACATCACCACGCTTTTGTTTGTGGGATTGACCCACCATGCTTTTGGATGGTGCTGGCTTCTCTGTCAGTGGGAGACATGGTTACTGTGGTACGAATATTCTTGGCATATCTGTCGTGTCGATGCTTTATTACGTTTTGGAGTTGCTGTTGGAGTAGATGGATGTCATCTCTGAGCTGATTGATGTATGTCATCAATTTATAATTGTCGTTTTGTAGCTGTTTGATATTAGTCCTTAGTTGACTGATATCCTTGGTTTGCTGGTCTTCGATGTGCTGATCGACGATGTTGTGACTGTTCTTTACTATGCCTTCTCTGTCTGCGTCCATGTGGAGTAGCTGTTGATCTGGTTCTTCAGAGTCATCCATTCCCTCAGGTGTTGGGGTAAAAACTGGCGTTGGTGGCCTACTGTACTGTCCATCGCATGAAATTGAGTCATGTTTTTCCAGATATTCTTTAATTGTATTATATACATTATAACATCTCGGACATATGTAATGATCATCTTCGACATTGAAGGCTAGATTTCTTCGGGTTGCTGCAACTAACCGTCTAGCTATTGGCAGTAGCCAGTTATTTTTTTACTTAAAAAATATGTTCTATGTTCTCGGATGAAGCTTTGTACTTCTTCCCTTTTGATGTAGATGAACTTTAAATCTTTTGCTTCCATTTATCTACTTGCAGAATTTTAATACACGGTAGTGTAAATTTATGTTTTGATATTTTTTATAGGGACTTTGATAATCATGTTTCCAAGGTTATCGAAATCTTCCTTTGATTCAGTATCATGTATTTTTTCGATCATCTGAATAGTTGTTCCTTTAATAGGTCAAGTTTTTTCAAAGCTCAAGCTCTTTCTATGTATATCTTTCAACATATTAGGAGTTAGTAATATAGATGCCTCATTATTAAGAAGTAAGCTACTATCTCTTCTAATGGAGCAAGAACTTGACCTGTTAAGTAAAGGGGTTCGATTTGAAGAAGAAGAATCGTCTTCCTCTGTGTTTTTGTATATAGTAGTAATTTTATTTCCTAAGACTATAAATGTCTTTTCTGGAATTTTTGCTTGTTTAAGCTTTAGTTCACTTACGAACAAAGCCATGTCATTATTAAAAGTAATGTGTTTTTGTTCAATTATCTTAGGTTGAATAACCTTTCCTGTTCCTACTTCAAAGAGTTGGATGTAATCTTTAGAAGTTTTTGTTTTGAACGTAGCAACTTCATTAAGGGCGATGCAACTTTTCCATTGTATACTTAGGATTTTTGATCCTGGTTTCAATTCTATACCTTTCAAATTAATTGAGAAGGTACATATATTAGTAATGTTTTCATCTGTTAATGCAACAGAAAAACTTGGATGTATATTAAATGCAAATATTCTATTTGCTAAATTTGATTTAGTTCCCCCAATTATAGAATTTAAAGGATCGTTAATTCTTTCATCTCTTACTACCATTAAAATTGGTGTATCTATTCCAGCACAAAATTGTGCAATGATTTTTACTTGTATTAATCCTAGATGAAGATAATTCATCTTTGGATATCTTTGTTTTATTCTTTTTACCATTTCATCACTTATAAGCTTTAATGGTGAAAGGTCTTGAACTCCTTTTAATTCTATATTTCCTTGCATTTTTTCAAAAATGTAAGTACTTTTGGAATTAAATCTTGATATAATAGATCTCTCAGTTTTATACACATCCTTTTTATCTGGATGGGGAATCATCTCTAATAGTTTAGTTAAATCATCATCGGATATGTCGTAGACTTCTCCGATACTATTATCGATATCAATATTGGTGGTGTCTTCCTTTAGGACATTCATATTTACTTTGTAATCTGTACAAGATATATGAGTACTAGTACAACCGGTGTCTTCTGTTTCTCGAATTCTTCCTATTGGAAGTTCTTCATATTTGAGTATTAACAATTGTGCAATTATATCCCCTTTATGTATTTGTATAGCAAAGTGATTTAAACTTTTAAAGAATATTGAAATTCTACTCCTGTGTTCGGAGGTTATTATTCCATTTATAACAAAGAGTTGCTTTTTCAATACTGTGGTGGTGTTAATTATTTGCCCATAATATACCTTAGGGATTATTATTCGTAAGTCTAGTGGGACATCTAATACAGAATATCTTTATATTATTAAGCTTTCAGCTGCTCATAAATTCAGGGCAGGAGAGCATGTATTGTCTCTTGTAGGTAAAGAGGCTTTAGAAGAAAGCGTTTCTATCCATATAGCATTAGCTATTTTATTAATTGTTATCGTATTTATCTTTAATGATTCCATTTCCAAAGAGGAATCAGAGTTATAATTGCTTTCATTAATAGAGGATAATTCATAGACAGAAGTCTCATTATCAGTAGGAATTTCCTTATGAGTTTGAGTATGAATACCATACTCTTGTAGAGTATTTATTATAACATTCTGAATCTTTTCATTGCATTCATTGGCATAATGTCCTTCTTTTTCACATTTGAAGCATTTGCATCCTTTTCGGAATTTAGAAAATTTACTTTTTATAAACCTTTTAGGTTTAGAATAATTATTTTTTTGCAACTTTTTCTTAAATTCTGGCTTCCATCTTTTCCTTGTTATTTTAAATTTTTTGGAGGGTCTATTATAAGATCCATATTTGGGTTCACACCCATATTCCAGATTTATATCTGGGTCGTATCTGGGACAACATTGTATCCCCAACTTAGAGTTTTTGACTATATTTTTTATTTGTTTATGTGCTTTAGCACTCTGACAAAATGCTTTAATAGTTTCCATACAGGCTTGCTTTAAAAATTATGTACTTTGACCTCTGAGTCTATCTCCAATAAGGCCAGCAGAATTAGCTGCCATTAATTTGTTATAATGATTTTTTATCAAGTCTCCCGATGGTTCTGGGATTTTTAGAAAAATTCTTTCTAACCAAAATATTTTTCTATCAGGATCTTCGAGTTTAAGGATTTTGCCCAATATAATCTGTAACAAATGTTTTTAATTCACATATATCACATAATTTCATCAGTAATAACTTGTTTTCTTCATCTATAGTACTTTGTAGTGTTTCTCCTATTTGATCACTGTAGAATGATGATAACAGTCGGAAAACCATTCTATCAGTAGTTTCTTGAGATTTAATATTGGCTTTTTCAACCACATTTGTAGCTTCTAAGCTTCTTAGCCAATCGGTTGCGTATCCTTCCCATAAGGAACATGTATATTTGAAAAAGTCTCTGTTAGACATCCCCTTTAAGAGATATCTTATACCACGCATATGTTGGCCCCAATCTTTAAAATAATTTTAAAGATGTCTATGGGGTATTCTATCAATATTAAAATATGTACCCATATGAGCACTTCGTTTGTCATATTCTCCTTGCATTATTCTGGTTTGATTATCTCTCCAATTAAGGAAATTATTTCGGTAAAATAATCTTTCAGATGTTTTACCATATCTTAGAAATTCTTCTGGATTGGAAGGTCGAAAATGTGGTAATGGATTTTCTTCAGGTTTTAAAGGTCTTTTTCTTCTATCACCTACTCGAGAATTTTCACCATCTTCTGTCATTTGTTGTTCGATCAAAGTTTCTTGATCAGCGTATACTTTAAAAAAGTTTTTTTGTTTCAACTCAATGTTGTTTTGCTCAATAGAGCTAGAAGTTTCTAGCTCAGTAGAGCTTTTTGAGTCAGTAGACTCTGAAGATTCTTGCTCAATAGAGCTAAAAGAATTTGTTGATTCTATTTCAGAATTAGAATCAGATTCTTCTTTAGACATAAAGTATCTTATTGCATATTCATGTTTTTCAAAATAAGTTTGAACATCATTGCAAGGAATGGTTCTTTCTAGTTCTTTGTTTCTTAATTCAAGGAAACAATTGTAATACATTTTTTCATCAACTGAAATAGAATTTTCTTGTAGAGAGGAATACTTAACCATATTATTCATAAAATGAAAATTAATTTTCTCTTGTGTCGGAGAAGATAGTTCAACTTCTGGTCTAGTGATAGATTGCAAAAGTTGTTTAGATTGTCTATTAAGATCAATACTGTCGAGTTCAGAAATTTTTATATTATTAATTTTCTTTTCGATATTGCGTCCGATGCCAAGTAGGGTAGACTGAATATCTGACACCTTATCAACCAAAGTGTTTAACATACCAATTATGTGATTGGAATTGGCAGTTTTCAAGGTATTAGGAATATGCGAAAAATGACTGTAGTCATTAAGTTTTAGTGCAAGTGTGCACTCTTCTTCTTCTTCGTAGATATGATTATGGTGATAATCCTTGGAAAGAAGAACTCAAGTTGGTTTAGCTAAGCTATATCAAACGATCTTTTTCAAAAGATTTCTTATTTAAAGATGCACTTACTATAGTAATCATTGAAATGATTTCTGATAAGGCTAAGCTCTTACTGCAATAGGTATTTTAAAGATTTCTTTAACACTTTTTGTGCTTCGACTATTTCCAACATCGCCGGTGTCATAGTATTTTTTTGTGCTTTGAATCTAACATCTCTGGCATCACACTCCCACACCGTGGATTTATAGCGGGGTTCAGCCTCAAATCTAAGCCACAACGGGTAATAGCAACACACAAACAAGTCCCTACGGGTAACTAGCACCACAAGCTTATATGAATGCATTAGAGATATAGATCACAACTCACTAAAAATCTATGACAACATTGGAGATGAAGATCACAACTCACAAAACTAATTAAACTTTAAGATGAATACCTAAAGCATGGCTTTCGCTCATACAACCTAAAGATTAATGTTTTACTACATGGCTTAATTAAACAAGCCTAAGAACAAGCGTTTATTTTCATAGCTAGCTTAACCAACATGAAGAAGATTACTCCTCCATCTTAATCCTAAACTACAAAGAGTAGTTTAGAGATTGTACCTGATCGAGAGAAGAACTCTGAATTCTTTGCCAAGCTCTGATACCAGTTTGAGATCGACAGCGGAAATTCAAAGAAAGTAGAGATAGAACATACAAGCACAACTTTTATTTATTGGAAAGGGGTAGTAGCACACAGTTTGAGATCGACAGCGGAAATTCAAAGAAAGTAGAGATAGAACATACAAGCACAACTTTTATTTATTGGAAAGGGGTAGTAGCACACATACACCTTTTCTTTTCTTATGCTAGAAAGCCTTTTTGTCTTAACACACACCATGGCTTCTCCTTATATAGGGGGAGAGAAGGCTTTGGATACATAAATCTTAGGATACTAAAATACATAAAGGAAATTTACTTATTAAGCATTATACATCCTTTATTATTATTATATTATTATTATTATATGCATATGGACACACTTTATTATTATCATATGCATATAGACACACTTTTCTTTACACATTATTGCTACAACAGTATCAGTCCAGTGTCTAGTAACTAACAGTGTCCGCTCTGTGTCCATTGTTGCTAAAACATGCTTCTCCTCATAAGTATAGTGTCATATGGCAACTAACAGTGTCCAGTAACAGTGAGCTCAGTATATCAGTGTAACAGTATAACAGTATCAGTATAACAGTATCAGTTTAACAGTATCAGTCTAACAGTATCAGTCTTATGTTATTACAATCTTGTGTGTATTACTAGCTAGGTAGCACTTCATGCGCCCCAAAATATAACACATGGTTGCTACAACAAACAGTTTCGCTTTTAGATTTCATAGTGGACCATAATGGGGCAGTGTACTCAGGTATCAGTAACAGTAGCAGTAGCAGTAGCAGTAAAAATAACAGTAACAGTAGCAGTAAACGTAACAGTAATAGTAACAGTAACAGTAACAGCATGGAACACTAGTTCCCTTCCAAGTACACGTTTCCATATTTTCCACTACTAGATCTTCCCTTAAGAAATCCCGGCTTGATCACTTTTTATTATGGTTTTCAACAGACATGACAGTGCATGAAATAGTGTCAAACTATCATGGTATAATCAGTATTAGGTTCAAGGAAACAAATAAACATGCATAGATGATATACAGTCACATAAACGAGCAAAACAGTGTATATTCATATTCAGGACAACATGACAGTACAGTACTAAAACAGTAATTCCCTTTACTAAAGAAATCCAAATCTAAATCCGTTGAAGAAACTGGAAAATGGACTTCCACACGAATCCAGCGATTATAAATAATCCATATAGTATTTCACAAAATCATAACTCAAAACTGATTTGAATCCAGAAAATACGTTCAGCCAGAAATCAGTAAATCGTATTCAAAGTCAGAAAAACAACATTAAAACTCCTCAAATTAATTCAAGAAAAATCTGGGGTAATCCCCTACATGTCTAGTATCATAATATAAAGTTTCATAATATTCCAATAAAATTAGTTTAGTCAACAAAAGTCAGAAAACACCAAGAAACGATAGTTTGGTAAATCTGGAATTCCCAACACTGCTGTACGAAAACTGTAATATTCTCACAAACCGTGAAACGAAATCCAAATCCGTCAAAGAGATAAGAAAATAGACAAAATAAGATAACTTTCATATTTCATAAATATTTTCCATACAGTAAAAGGAAATAGGGTGAAAATACGATTCTTTACAGAACAGCGAGCAAAATACAGCAAGTCTAGGTTTCATAAATAAGCATGAACAGCGTATAAAACTCATCAATAAAATCCACCAAAATTTTGGGTAATCCCTAAATAGATATAGAAATGCTTTGCAAAGGTTCAGATCAAAATAATATATTTAAGACTAGTATTAAAATAGTTTAATCATCAAAATCATCAAGAAACAAAATCTGAAAATAGAATACACCTCTGTAGTAAAATAGCCATAACTCACGCATACGAAAACGAAATCGATCAAGGTCAGAGATTTTGGAAAGAAGACAGATTTCTCTACAATTCATGTCTAATACAAAAATTAAGAATTCTGACCTTAATAGGGTCTAAAATACAAATCAAAACTGATCATCGACAAATACAGATTTTCTCTTGAAAACAAAATCAACATAAACCACACGAAACTCGTTCCAATCACAATCAAACATGGTATAGAGTCTACTATGCGTTCAAACATTATGAAATAGAGTATATAACATATTCACAACCATCATATCACATGGATCTCATCAAACATATAATTTCACCTAATTATCTTACATATATGAATAGATCAAGAATGGTCAAACCTAGTTGTTTTCATGTCAATTTTTTGTGTCGTAGGCAACTATGGTCAAATAGCACTATAGAGACAAAACCCATCAAAAATAATACACACACGAGTTGTCTTTAGAACCCAACTACACTATAAGTGGTATTTTTTAACTTGTATCATACAAAGAAATTTGAGTACAAGTTACTTGCCTTAATCGAAGACGAAAACGAAGAACACCAAGAATAACGTGAACGGATTCCCGGCCAATGAACACAACGATCGAACGAATCCCATGAACACAATCCGAAAGCAAGAGCTCGAGATAACTCGTACAAACCCAATCAAAGAGAGAGAGGGAACACCACGACGGAGACGAATGGCAGCCAATGTAGTAGCTGCCGCTATCGCAACTGCAGTCGGCAAAGAAGACCAGAGGGAGGGATGCACGGCGCTGGCAGCATCAGCTTCAGCTGGCATCGCTGGCGGCTATCTTTGGGCACACCGAACAGAACAGAGAGGGAACGGGAGAGATGACGGAGACGATGAGAGCTTGGGCTATGGGGTGATCGGGCGAAGAGGTGGTCGGGTGCAGGGTCGGTAATGGGTTCAAGTGCAGTCGGCGGTAATGGGGTTCGGTTGGAGATGGAGATGAAAGGCAGTGGAGGGGTTTTTGGTGGTTGGGAGGTGGAGCAATGGGATTAGTCGGTAGTAGGGTTTCAGAGGTTGAAGGTGGGGGTTGCACAGTATGAGAGGGGGCTAGGGTTCGGTAGTGGAGAGAGAGAGATATAGGTTTTTTTTATAGGGTTTTGATTTTAGGGTTTCAGGAGATGTTGGGTATTGGGTTACTGGGTTCATGGGTCCAATAGGAGTAGGAGTTGGAGTTGGTTTAAAATTAGGATTTGAATAGGATTTGGTTTATCAATTGGGTTTAGGGATAGTTTTGAGGATCTAGGTTTAAATGCAAATATGATTATCAATAGGATTAGGCAAAAGAAACCACGAGCACCCAAAACACGAGCAAAAGAGAATAAAGCAAGATCCAATAAAGAGAAAATACAACAATCGATAAGGAACGAAGCAAAAAGACAAACAATCAGACATAGAGCTCAAATTGAAATGAAACGAATATATATTGAAAACAAGTCCAATATACAGTCCAAGAAAATACAAGAGAGTACAAATACCCAAGAAAGAGAAAAATACACCAAAAATACGAAAAACGAAAAAACAGAGGTTACAAAAATTGAAAGTAAAAAATGGTTAAACAATTTGGCATAAGAATACTCCTCCTGAATTCAGTACTTCCTGTAACACAGATTTTCATAGGTAAAGGAGAGATTTGTAAATACTCCCCCTTAATTTAATATTTCATGGAAAATAAAAACTATTTACTTATGTTTACTTTCATGCATTCATAATATTCTCACCCTTTTTAGAACACACCAATAGGGGGCAAAAGACACGTATAAATTACTCATCACGAAAACTATTTGTAAATGAAAAGAAACTTTCATTAAGCATAATAAGAGTTATAAAGTTTGGAGAGATAAGAATTTTAAAAAAAAAAAACGAAGGAAAATCTACTTACATGATACCGTTCATAGCAAGACTCTTTGATATACAGGGAGAGCTCTTCATGGTATCATAGATTTGAGATTTTCCCAATACAGATGCGAAGCATGGATAAGAAGAACGAATTTCAAGAAATTGAGGTTATAGCAAAATTTGTAGAGAGATCAAAAAAATGTAACTTGTAACAAGAAAGAGAACCGATCGACCGCGCGGTCAACCGTTTATCTTGTAAAAACCAAAACATAAAACAAACGATGAGTTGGTTGACCGCAAATACTGAAAGCCAACATGTTGAAAGTAGCGTATAAAACAAAATTTACCCGAGAGTAAACCAGTCGACCGCCCAGTAGACCGCAACTACTGAAGGCTAAAGAGATTTTGAAAGCAGAGTGTTTCGAAGTGTAGATACATGTTGAAGAGTCCAGGAGAGAAACCGGTTGACCGCACGGTCGACCAAAATACTGAAACTGATAATCATGATAAGCAAATAGACATGAAGGTATTCTTTCATAGCAAATTATAGCAGGTTACATAACTTTTAAAAGGCATACATTACAATTCGCAATTACAATAAGATATTGTGACAGTGTAAAAATGGCCTGAGGCCCAATCAGGGCCCAATACAATTCCCACTCAGAAAGGTAAAGATAACAACCTGGTTCGGCTCCGGACCACTTCAGGGTCGGCGCCGAACCTCGTGTTTGCCCTCACGGTACTGGCCTCCTCGTACCGACGAGCCTCCGTAGCCCTCGGAGTCCGATCCGGGGCAGTCCCACAGGCCGTCCCCCCTCTCTGGCGGAGCAGAAGGATGACCTGGCGCAGCCTAGGCCCTCCGATTCCCCCCAGAGGCACAGGAGGCTCACGATGGGCCACGTCAGCTCCAAATACCGCCAAGGGTTTCGCCACGTCAGCCCTATACCGCTCCTGGTATCGCCACGTCCGCCCTAAACCCCCTGGGCCTTCTGCCACGTCAGGCCCATGGGCTTTCGGATCCAGACCCGGCCCCCAAGTGGAACCAAACCCGGTTGGGATTCTCTATAAATACTAGACCCACACCCACCTTTTGAGGTAATCAATCTTTTGCCACTTAAATATACCTAGTTATTGCTACTCTCTCACAGAGACTGACTAGAGCGTCGGAGGGTCCGCCACCGGGACAAACCCCGGTGTTTCAGGACCGTCTACAGGTACACAAGACCTCGGATCCGACCCTTCCGATCCAAGCCCAGCCTTCAACATCTTTCCGAGCTCACCGTAGGTCCCAGAAGGTCAACCGAAGGTCGGCAGACGAGCGGCAATCTCCTTCAATACAAATTGAGTCCGAACTCACACCTGGTGCATCCACACGTCTCCCAGAAATAAACAGCATCAGGTTGGCGCCGTCTGTGGGAACAGCTGCTCCAGAAGCCGATCCGACCCAGACCCTCAAAGGCCATCGACAGCCGAACCCTCATGGCCTCCAAAGGCAAGGGGGCTGCTTCCTCCGTCAACCAACGGGACTCGCCCCCACCCACTGATAAAGCCAGGCCACGCACGTCGAAACACAAGGCTCCCTCTCGGGAGTCCCAAAGGAGCGTCGGCCGGCCAGCCCAGCCCGACCTCCGGGGAATAATCCTCAACCGCATGATTATCCGCAGCAGGGGAAGGGCCGCTTCCAACCCGGTCCCGAACCATCCGAGGCCGCCGCCCGAGGTACGAAGACCCGCGCTCAGCCGAGTCGGAAGACAACCCTCGGACCGGCCAAACCGGGTCGAAGGAGCCCCCGTCACTCATAAGGAGTTCCAAGACTTCCGAAGAGAAATTCTGGGAGCCCTCCGACGGGCCCCCAGGGAAGAAACCCTCCATTCCCAAACAGGGTCGGACGCCGAAGCCAGCGCGTCCCGCCCTTCAACGATCCACCCGGAAGACGATGACGTACTCCTAAGATGCCTACAAGAAATGGAGGACCGCCTCGATCACATAGGGGACGGCGGCCAAAGAATGGCTCAGGGGTACAGACCTGTCCGTCCTCCCTTCTCCGCCCCCATCCTCCAAGCGGAAATACCCCGGAATTTCCGACCCCCTCAATTCGAGACCTACGATGGCGAGGGAGATCCTGCTGATCACATGGAGGGTTTCAAAACCCTCATGATGATTCACAGCGCCTCGGATCCCCTGCTCTGCCGAGCCTTCCCTGCCACCCTTCGGGGTCCAGCTCGCGAGTGGTTCTCGAAACTCGCCCCCGGCTCCGTTTACTCCTTCGACCAACTCGAGGGCAATTTTCTTGCCCATTTTGTCACTAGCCGGAAGGCCGAAAGGACCAGCGCCTCATTACTTGGGCTCAAGCAGATAGAGGGGGAATCACTCAGAGTGTTCGTCCGGAGATTTACCGCTGAAGCAAGGTCGGTCTCCTCCCTCGACCCAGGCGTCGCTTCGGCGGCATTCCGACACAACGTCCGCCCCGGACAGCTGAAGGCTTCTCTGGCCAAGAGACCCCCCGTCGACTTTCCCGACCTCCTTAATAGGGTCGAGAAATACATTAGGGCAGAAGAGGCCCTTAATCCCGAAGATGCCAGGGATGCCACCGGGAAAGGAAAGCGGAAGACCGAGGAAGTCGAACCACCAAAGAAAGCTCCAAGGGACCCGGGGGCCATGAAGAAGGTCCCGCTAGTCCCCCGCTTCGAGAGGTACACTCCCCTGACGCATAACATCTCCGCCATCCTCTTGGAAATCGAAGACAAGGGCATTGTCTGACTACCCCCCCGATCTAATAACAACAAGAATCGAGACCAGCGCTTTTACTGCCGCTTCCACAGAGATCACGGGCACGAGACCGACCAATGCCGAGCCCTGAAAGACGAAATTGAAGAACTCATTTCCAGAGGGTACCTCCGAGAGTTACCCGCGAAGGCCCACGGGATCGGCGAGACGCTAGGAACCGGAGGCAATCGCCTCCGAACCCTCCCCCAAACCAGACCCAGGGTCGGGACCCCGATTCCGAGGGAGCCGCGGATATCCCTTTCATCTTGCACTGTGTCCACGGAGGGCCGATGGGAGGTGAATCAAACACTTCCAGAAAAGCCTTCATCCGAGAGGTGAACGCTGTCAGAGACAACCCCTCGCCCAAACTGCAATCAAGGCCGGTCTCCTTCTCAGGGGAAGACCTTGAAGGTGTTCGCTTGCCCCACTGCGATGCCCTCGTCATTAACCTCCACATGGCTAATTGTGAAGTCCGCAGGATCCTCGTCGACAACGGTAGCTCGGTGAATATTCTTTTCCTCGAAGCCTTCGAAAATCTCAGGTTACTCCGAGGCAAACTCAAGCCAGCCGGGTACACCTTGCACGGGTTCTCAGGCATCCCTATCGTAATAGAAGGGATTGTTACCCTCGACGTTACCGCCGGGTCGACTCCTGTCAAGAGGACCGAATCCATGGACTTCATGGTGGTCAACGTCAAGGCGGCTTACAACGCCATACTTGGCCGGCCTGGACCATGCTCCCTACAAGCAGTGCCTTCGGCTTACCATCTGAAGCTCAAGTTCCCTACCCCTCAAGGAGTCGGCATCGTCCGAGACAGCCAAGAAGCAGCGCGATCATGCTACATGACCACCGTCGGGGGAGGTGTGTTCCCCCTCGACGCCGAACGAGCATAGATTATGGCCCGGCTAAATGTAAATCTGTTTTTGTGTAAACCCTCGTATGTAAAGGGCTGCCTTAGCGACCCTCCCTACCTTATACTAAAAATATCCCTTTTTGTCCGAACCCAAATGTCTCGATAATCTCAATACGAGTCCGGACCGAGGGTCCTTCCTAAGGCCCCACTTCGATCCCTCGCGGAACGGTGGAGCCAGACCTTGCCTCCGACATTGCGTACTACACTACTGGCCGGAGCGAGGAAGGAAAAGGATTCTTCGTTCATACCCCTTTATTTTCGTTCCAAAGAGAAAAAATGAAACGAAAGAAAAACAAAGACCGTTACAAGACCGCTCCACTCATCTCAAATCAGGAAGATCAGGGCCCCTCGGGCCCAACGAGGGACGAAGAGTACTCCGACCAAGCAACTAGGGGCCCCTCTCCTCGTTGGGGTATTCCTTAGCCTCAGCCACAATCGACACTCCAGCCACAGAACTCTGGGCGTCATCCGGTCGCGCCCACTGCAATAGCAGCAGCGCAGAGGGAACCCCCTCCGCCTGTCGACCCGCGGAAGAAGAGAACGAGGCACCCAACATCGCCTTGTAACGAGGCATCTCCATTTCCTTCTCCACAAAGACGTCGCGAGGTAACCCCCCAGGAGAGGGCCTCGGCACCAAGGTACTAAGCCCGGCCTGTCTAAGGTCCGCGCCGCCGAGCTCCCGATCCCACATCGCCCTTCTCAACCGGCGCGCCTCCGCACTTAAGACTGCGGACTTATTCCGATAAAAGTTACAAGCCGTATCGGTGTCCCGAGCCCCCCTTCGATGACGAGCCAGCGCGGCCTCCAGGACCTTAACCTTACTCCGGAGCCGCGCCACATAGAAACTACGGGAGTCCCCCTCAGGAAGGAGAGCCGCGACCTACAAGATAACCAACCAACTCAACACACATTCTCAAGAAGATTCAGAAATGTCCGAGGTCAAAACAACCGGCCAGTCAAAAAAAAACTTTTCTTGCTACTCTAAATCCAGGTGCTTCTTACAAAAAATGCGGTGGCCAGTCCGCGGGAGGCAAACACAATCGAGGGAGAGAAAAAGAGAGACAAAAATTACACAACTCATTGACCCACCTCCGCGTCGACGGACGGATCCACGGGTGCGTCAGCCGACGGATCGACGGCAGGCCCTTCTTCGCCAGGAATCTTCGACGTCCCCTCGATCTCCATATCATACTCAAACTTGGACAAATCGAGGGCCGGGAAGAAGTGCCTCACGTGGCTGAGGGCCTTCGCATAGCTTTTGTCCTGGGCCGCGATCACCATCAGCTGGCCCGTAGTCAGCACCTCCTTCGCCTCCTTGGTGAACTTCGTCTTCAGGGAGGCCATCTTCTTCTCCCACTCCACATCCTTGGCCTTGAGCTGGAGCTCCAGCTGCTGCTCCCTCTTATGCGAACCCTCGAGTTCGATCCGCATCTCCTTCATCTCCAGCTCGCTCTTTTCCGCTCGAGCTCGCTCTTGGGCCAGGGACGCCTCGTACAGGTTCTTTATGTTGGCCCCCTGTATGCAAGCCTACAGCCAACGGCAGACAAAGATCAGGCCTCCGCACGAAAAGCAACACGGAGGGACAGGGTCGACAGACTTACCTGCACAGTGGCCTGCGCCAGGCGTGCGAACGCCACCTCCACGGGCTCACCCTCCATCGCCTTGCGATCGCGAGGGGTTGCCAGCTTTTCCACCACTTCAACGGCTTGGGCCTCCTCTGTCAGGCGGTCCCCCATCAGAACCGACCAGTCCGGAGCCCACCGCTGCCGCAACAACTCCACCACCGGATCCTCTTCCTCGGCCTCGACCCAGGGACCTTTCCCCTTGTCGAGAACAGGGGCCCCCGCTAGGCCCTGACCCTTCGAAGCAGCCACACCCTTGCTCGTCTCCGAGCGGCCCCTCTTGGTCCTCGGCTCAAGTTGGACCTCCGAGATGATTAGGGACGACCCCCTCGGCCTCTTCGCCGCCTCCTTCTTAGCCTTCTCCTTCCTCATGGCGAGCCTCTTTGCCTTGATCGACGCCTCGTCCATACCTGCGGGAAAAACCATTAAGAGCAATGAGCAAGAAAGCAAGAAAGGACCAAGAGAAAAGAAACAACTACATACACATAACAGCTGGGCTCAGTCCAGCGCTCGCCAAATGGGTCTCCATCACCTCCGTCCAATCAATGCTAGGTGACTGGCGGAGGCGCTCGACAAACCCCCATTCATCGGCCGACAGATCCCCCTGCCTCGGCGGTTGGTGGTTCGGCTTGGAGTGGTTCCATCGAGTGGGAATGTCCCATGACTCTTCACTCCGGATCACCAAATATTTCTCCTTCCATCCCTTGATGGAATCCGGGTGGTGGCGAACGACCTTCCCCCCACTCCGGGGAGAGATATAGTATACACCCTCGGCCGACGGGTTGACCATCAACATCGCGCGGAACACATTCAGCTGCAGGGGTACTTGCTGTTCCTCGCACATCAGCACAAAGCAGATAATCTGCTTCCAAGAGTTCGGCCCGTACTGCATGGGCGCCAAGGAGGCCCAGTTCAACACGTCCCTAACGAACGGGTGGATTGGCAACCTCAGGCCAGAGATGAAAGCGTCCACTGGGAAGACACAGTACCAAGCTGATAAGGGATCGGTGGGGCGCAGAGTAGAGCTCGGCATCAGCAGTTCGTAACCAGGCCCTATATGATACGCCAGCTGCAGAACCTCCAAATCCCCGTCCTCCAAAACGGTCGAGATCGCGTCCATCATCACCCTCCTCCGGCTCGGCGAGGAGGGTTGCACTCCGAAGAGCTCCTGGTCAGAAAGGTCGTCGGGGTACTGACGGAAATGCTTCGGCTGAACGGGCGAACCCGTCATCAGATTACGGAAAACAGGCGCCTTGCTCGAACCGCCGGTCCTCGACCCCGGTTTTCCTGGGGCCCTCTTCTCCTTCTTGACTCGCTCCGACGGTCCTCGACCCTGAACGGTGGATCTCCTCGCTATATCACCCTCGCCTCTCTCCTCATCGAAAGACAACTCCAGCACGCGAATGCCGTCCGAACCCTCGCCGGCTCCCTCCGATCCGCTACTCTCCACCACAAAGGGACGTCGGGAACGCGACGGCCTCGTCTTGTGTACCGCTTCCCCCTCACCTACTGAGTCCTCCAAAGAAACCGAGCCAGTAGGGCCCACAACGGGCACCGACCCCTCCTCGAACACGGGCTCTTCCCACGACGTCGACGGAGAGTCAGGCTTTACTTCCCCCCTGGACGACGACGCCGACGAACCGGACTGAGCCCTATCCATCTGTGCCTAAAGATAAAACAAACTTACCAAACTAACCTGGGATCGCTTCGGGAGGGCGAGCCGAGTACGGCAAACTGCAAGAACAATCGCTGAAGGGTTGGGAGATTTTTTGAAGAAGAAAGCAGCAAGATTGAAGTGGGCGAAAGGGAAAAAGGGGGGAATACTTATATAAGGGAAGAACGGCTCCTCGACTTCCGCGATTACTGTTCACTGATTGACGCACAACTGCCGCCTGGAAAATCGCGCCGCTTCCTCGAAACCTGTGCGGAGGACGTCATCAGACGCCAGACTGACAGCCTAACTCTGGGGTCGGTTCGGGTGGAATACGCGACGGAGAAAACATTTTTACTTAAGGTTTAAGGCGCCGTCATATGACAGACGCCCCGGGCTCCAACGCTCGACCAGTTCCCCTCTCACCCTCGAGCAGCCCGGGACTTACAGCTTCGGCAGCCGAAACCCCGAACAGTTCGAGGGTGGGACAGAAACCGCCATCGCCTGCAGCCCTATCAAGACGGACTGACCGACCCCCGATGGGAGGTGGTCCCCCCTCCGAGGACCTTCAGCCCCAAGACCGGAATACGGTTGGTGCATCTTTTCGTCTGGATCTCTCCCGGGCCAAACATCCATGACAGGGTAGTCTGACCCGAAAAGGGATCCAGACGGCAAAACCACCACCAATCCGAAGCTCCTCTTCCA
Organism: Hemerocallis citrina; assembly: GCA_017893485.1. Lineage (NCBI taxonomy): Eukaryota > Viridiplantae > Streptophyta > Magnoliopsida > Asparagales > Asphodelaceae > Hemerocallis > Hemerocallis citrina. The sequence goes on from CM030361.1 coordinate 81,785,170, forward strand.
ACAGCACGGATCTCGGCCGTTACCCCCCTCGCCCTGATCTCCCATAGATCTGGCTGCCGTATCAAGGTCCATCAGATCCAAGAGAAGATCCGGGCGGCAGAGTAACCACCTCTCCGACGCTGCTAGGGTCGAAAATATTAGCAAAAGACAGGCGTCCGCCGAAGCAGACACCTCTGAGGGCCAAGGGGCCACCCCTGTTTTGATCATACCTACAATGGAGGGGAGAGGTATTTATAACCTCCCCCAGGGACTAACCGTTGGGGCGCGGGGAAGGTCAATCAACGGAAAACCATGCACCATCTACATTTATTAGGCGGCGCCATTAAATGCCCCTAGGAAATTGGACCATCACACCGTTCTCGGAGAGCCTTCAATGCTCCACAGGAATGGTGGGATATCCTCGCTCAATCACTCTAGGGCGCCAACCGATCGCCATCCCCCTTGTTAGCCCGAAATCCCTCGACCAGCTCGAGGTCAGGTCTAGCACCAGGGTAGTCTTCTCAGGAAGGCTTCACGGCTCGCCATCGCCCTTGCCTTCCAGTAATCCCTCGCCAAGCTCGAGGTCAGGTCTGGCACCAGGGTGGTCTTCTCAGGAAGGCCAACGGCTCGCCACCCCCCTTGTTGACCCGTAATCCCTCGACCTGCTCGAGGTCAGGTCTAGCACCAGGGTAGTCTTCTCAGGAAGGCCTCACGACTCGCCATCGCCCTTGCCTTCCAGTAAATTCCTCACCAAGCTCGAGGTCAGGTCTAACACCAGAGTAGTCCTCTCAGGAAGGCTCCTTGGCTCGCCCTCGCTCTAACCATCAGGATAACCCTCTCACGAAGACCCAGTGACTCACCATCCCATTTCTACAACCATAAGCACTCCTCCACGGCTAGCTCCCGCACCCCCTGCAGGAGTGGGGGGCTTGTGTGACAGTGTAAAAATGGCCTGAGGCCCAACCAGGGCCCAATACAATTCCCACTCAGAAAGGTAAAGATAACAACCTGGTTCGGCTCTGGACCACTTCAGGGTCGGCGCCGAACCTCGTGTTTGCCCTCACGGTACTGGCCTCCTCGTACCGACGAGCCTCCGTAGCCCTCGGAGTCCGATCCGGGGCAGTCCCACAGGTCGTCCCCCCTCTCTGGCGGGGCAGAAGGATGACCTGGCGCAGCCTAGGCCCTCCGATTCCCCCCAGAGGCACAGGAGGCTCACGATGGGCCACGTCAGCTCCAAATACCGCCAAGGGTTTCGCCACGTCAGCCCTATACCGCTCCTGGTATCGCCACGTCCGCCCTAAACCCCCTGGGCCTTCTGCCACGTCAGGCCCATGGGCTTTCGGATCCAGACCCGGCCCCCAAGTGGAATCAAACCCGGTTGGGATTCTCTATAAATACTAGACCCACACCCACCTTTTGAGGTAATCAATCTTTTGCCACTTAAATATACCTAGTTATTGCTACTCTCTCACAGAGACTGACTAGAGCGTCGGAGGGTCCGCCACCGGGACAAACCCCGGTGTTTCAGGACCGTCTGCAGGTACACAAGACCTCGGATCCGACCCTTCCGATCCGAGCCCAGCCTTCAACATCTTTCCGAGCTCACCGTAGGTCCCAGAAGGTCAACCGAAGGTCGGCAGACGAGCGGCAATCTCCTTCAATACAAATTGAGTCCGAACTCACACCTGGTGCATCCACACGTCTCCCAGAAATAAACAGCATCAGATATCTACTCCTCATCATCCCCGCCATCATCTTCATCGTCGTCATCATCTTCATCATCTTCTTCATCATCTTCCTTATCAGTCGGAGGAGGAAGAATTTCTCAATCTTCTTTTCCTTGCAAGTACTCAATTGTGTTAACATAGTATTCATACACTTGCATTTGATGAGCAGTGAACTACTCATGAGTCATGAATGATGATGAAGAGGGAGTGGCGTTCTTGCGACGCGAGGAGGAAGAGGCTTGTGGTGCTTGTTCGGCTTGGCGTGCTTGTTGTTGGGCTTGACGACGACGAGCTCGCTGATTGAATGGTACATCAATACCCATTTGTTGAGGGAGGATGGGCATAGGGCTTTTGCTGAGCAAGAAGTTCCCAACATCAATACAGAAATCAATGGCAAGGTTGTATATGAGAGAGCTGAAGGGGAGACTATGATTTGTAGTAGTTGCATAATTCATCATGCGAATGATGAATGTAGCAAGATCGAACTTGTATTCCCCGAGAATAAAAAAATAATGAATGATTGATCGACCTGAATTTCTGTTTTGTCATTCTTTTTGGGCCAATTATCAGCATTGACGATTTTATTTAGGACCCGAGCTGAATCAGTGAAATTTGTGAGAGCAGGGAGCAGGACGAGGATGACGAGAGAATTCGGGTTGGACGATCATAGATTTGACAGTGTTTTGGTCATGACCGGGTTTATAATTAAGGGTTTTAAAATATAGATGGTATGCATCAAATTCCCCTTCTAGAAATTCGTATCTCCCACGGAGATATTCGGGAGTGATTTTTACTCTTCTTCCAAGAATTACAGAGGAGAGGGTGAGATCATCATCTTGAAGTCCCTCAAGGTTTGCATAGAATTGACGAGTTAGAGACTCAAATGTTGGATCCTGTAGGCGAGGCAACAAACACTAGAGGGGGGGGGGGGGTGAATAGTGTTAATTAAAATAAACTGCGGAATAAATAATTTTTTCGGTGCAGTCGACTTAGTTGTGAACCAGTCGACTGATATGACCAAATAAAAGCAAATACAAACAACTCTGTGCAGTCGACTTAAAGTTGAGACAGGCGACTGAAGACACAGTTAATATACAACTTATACGAGACTGACCAGTCGACTTATAATGTAAGGAGTCGACTGTCCAGACAAGTTTCACAGAACTTAAGTAAACAAAAAGTAAATGCAAAATCAAGAGAAGCAATCACAGAGTACACACGATATATCCTGGTTCGGTCCTTCCGACCTACATCCAGTCCCCAAGCAACCCACTTGAGATTTCCACTATTCTTGAAAAACAAGTTTACAAGAATACCCTACGGCGTTAAGACAACAACCTTGTCTAACCCGTAGTCCTTTCTCTCAACCAGAGAAAGCAGACCTACTCTACTACCAAGAGTGAAACGACCGACTCTACACCCTAGAGTCTAACTCTCCAACCGAGAGCAAAAAGAAACAATAAAAAAATTTACAGTCAACCTACAGCCTTGTTGGTATTATGTGTTGTAGAACGTGGCTAAAAAGAGGTCGACTTCTATACTCAGTCCAGAACGAATTCCGATGTTAAACTGGACTGAGTGTAGAGAACCAGAATTTTGAAACTTGAAAGCTTTTTCTCTTTTTCACTTAGAAATGCTCAAGAATGCTTGGAGATCTTAAAAAGTGTTGTAAGATCTTTTTCAGTGAGTTCTGAACTCTATTTATAGAGTTAGAACTCCTGGACGTTGGGAGACAGTTATCTCAACTGTCAACCAACGGATCTTAAAGCTTTTGAATTTGAAAAATCGATTTTAAAAACAGAAAACGGTCAAAAGCACTCGAACAGTCGACTGGGTTGCCATAATGAGTCGACTGGTCAGAGTTTGAATAAATTTAAACAGTTTTGTACTGCCAGTCGACTGCCAGAAGCATCAGTCGACTGGTACTCAACAGTTAAATTATTTCAAACTGTTTTGACTCTTTTTGATGTTTTTAAAAAACACACATTATAAAATAGTGAGTGTATGTGTGTGTGACAAGGCTTTACAACATACTAAGACTCAACAAAAGTAAAATTACATTGTTTACAAGACATGACAATTTATTGACACATTTGAGCTTGAGTCTTGAGTCTTGAGTCTTGAATGAAGCTTTAACCTTTGTCTTTATCTGGAGCTTTTGTGCTTGTTCATTTGTTCAGCTGTATAGTAGTAAGTCCTTTGTGTATAGCACCTGTAAGTTTAGCATAGATACATGTGCAGTGTGTTGTGATCATCAAAATCAAGAATCAACATCAGAGTGGGTGCTAGAGGTAGCAAGATAGTTTTCCCACCCAAAATCTCTAAGTATTCTAACCATGGCAAAAAATTGACCCCCCAAGGATGAGAGGTTAATTACCCGATTGGCAACAACAGGGGCATTATAAAGAGAAGAGAAGTAAATATCAGCACAATGAGAGTTTCGAAATGTTATACCATCCCTAGTGAATGATTTCGAGGTAGTGGCTTTCTTGCCCTTCGATTTGTGTGAGGAGGATGCCATTAAGACAGAGGAAGAGAAAAACCGTAGAGATTTGAGAAGAGTGTTGAGAGATGTGTAGTTTATTTGATGGGTTGGAGGCTAGAGTTTTTGTAAGATAGAGAGGTTAGGGATGAAGAGGTATTTATATTAGAAGGGGAACAAGCAAGTCAGTCGACTTGGTCGGTCGACCGATTCACATATACGATCGACCGCCCAACACGAAATAGGGAGTTTTAATTTGGTGATTTGTGACAGAGGGGTGGACGGTTGACCGTATGGTCGACCGGTCCATTCTCGACTGATCAAGGACAAATAGGATATACGGTCGACCGATCATTCATTTTTTGTAGAGTGATTTTATGTTTGGATATTGTACAGTTCGCACTTTTCATGTATTTCATAAATAAATAACAGATGCACATTTAATATAAGTTCAAGCTAGTGTAGATTTTACCCGGTGCTATACTTATCTGAAGGACCAAGATCCTTCTCCTTTTTCCTTGATAGAGATGCTGGTTGCTAGTATAACTGTTGGATCCTGTAGGCAAGGCAAGAAACACTAGAGGGGGGGGGGGGGTGAATAGTGTTTTATAAAAAAATAATTGTGGAATTTAACTTTTTTTTCTCTGTTCAGTCGACTTGAAAAGAGAAACCAGTCGACTGGGGCAACAGTTAAGAAGAGTATTTTAAGACGAGTCTGATCAGTCGACTTATAGAAGAACCAGTCGACTTACCAGACAAGTTTTCAGTGAGTATGTAGTACAAGTCTGACCAGTCGACTTAAAAGGAGACGCAGTCGACTGTCCAGACAAGTTTCACAGAGAACTTAAAAAACAAGTAAATGAAATGCAAGTTCAGAGAAATACAACCACAGAATACAGACGATGTATCCTGGTTCGGTCCTTCCGACCTACATCCAGTCCCCAAGCAACCCATTTGAGATTTTTCACTATTCTTGAAAAAGTACAAGAATACCCTACGGCGTTAGACAACAACCTTGTCCAACCCGTAGTCCTCTCTCACAACTAGAGAGAGAACCTAGAGTCCTACTCTCCAACCGAGAGGACCACTCTCACAACCGAGAGTGAAAAGATTACAATCAACCTATAGCCTTGTTATGAATGTGATTTTGTACGTGGCTATTCAGTCAACTTATGAATTCAGTCCAAAACGAATTCGATGTTATGCTGGACTGAAAACAGAGAACCAAGACTTAGAAATTTTGAAGTGCAAGTTAGAATGCTTGTTCTTTTGAAAATAAGAGTCTTAAACTTTTTAAACAAAAATCTTGAAACTTTTCAATGTTGATTCACAAACTCTATATATAGACTAGAATCCATTGAAACATTATAAAAACAGTTTATAAAACTGATTAAAAACGGATATAAACTTTTGAATTCAAAAATTCAGGTTTTGAAATCAGTAAACTGTCAAAACGACTTGAACAATCGACTGGGTTGCCATGATAAGTCGACTGGTCAGAGTTTGAAAGAGTTCAGACAGTTTCGTACTGAACAGTCGACTGATGCCATAAGGCAGTCGACTGGTACTCAACAGCTGATCTAAATCAAACTATTTCGACCTTTTAATCATTTGAAAAAACAACATTCAGTTATAAAATAAGTATGAGTGTGTGTGTGTGACAAGACTATTACATCAATCTAAGACTCAAAGAAAGGAAAAAATTACAAATTTTTTACAAGACATATAAAATAACACATTTCAGCATTGGTCTTATCTTGTGTCTTGAGTCTTGAGATTGAGCTTTGGCCTTTGTCTTTGTCTTTGAATGCTTGATCACACTTAAGCTTTAGAACCTTGTAGAGCTTGATCAATTTGCTTTGAGCTTGTTTGAACTGAACATTTTGCCTTTGTGTACATCCTGTAATATATAAGAAATAGGACAACAACTTTCCATTGTGTTGTAATCATCAAAATCAAGAATCAACATTCTCCCCCTTTTTGATGATGACAACACAATAGCTTACAATAATAGGAATATTACAAAAATATTACACATGCTCAATGTTAAATGCTCCTCGTAACAAATGTACAATAATAAAACATGCACGAAATGACACAAAAAAACATGCACATAGCTATTTTTCTCCCCTTTTTTCATAAACAAAAACAACAAAAATTAGGAGAGACAAGCATAGGAAGTATAAAGAAGCAAAAGCAAATTTATACATAGATGGTGAAAAATACATAGGTCAAACAGGCTACATAAAGACAAAATACAAAATAAGTAAAAAATACGTAAAAAATAAAAATGTCGCTAATCAGTCTTCGTCATCTTCATCTTGAGCACCTTGAGAGGGAGGAGGAAACTGAGAGGTGAACAACTGAGTGAGATGAGAAATACTTGCTTCAAGAGCATCTTGAAGATCCATAAGATAATTAACAGAAGTGTAAAGACTTTTTTGATCATCAAAATCAGCACGAGGACGAGATGAACTAGAAGCAGAAGTCCGACGAGCTGAAGTGGCTAAGAGGATAGGAGGTACACTCCTAGAAGGTGACCTAGGTGGAGAATTTAGCAACTTCATACGTGCTAAACAAACACGATCAAAAGACTCATAGTGTTTAACTACACTTGTCTCAGATTCGAGATCAACATCATGAGCATAGAAGATGTGAGTGAGTAAAGCACCAAATGGAAGAAACGAAGTATGAGCCTTAGCAAGACGATTGAAGATAACTTGACCCCAATTTATTTTAATATTGCCGAATATTGCATAAGCTTGTTGCAACTCAAGAGAATACTGGTCATAACTCCCTGTTTTGGGAATAATGTTATATGACAGTATGCGTGCAACTAGCTTAGCATTAGGAGTAATAGATCGATTGGTCATAGGAGGACCATGATTTGGAAAATAAATTCTAGAAAAAATGGTGTCATTATCCATATCAACATCTCCTCAATCACACCCTTCATCAGACAGACCCAAAATAAGACTCAGTCTAGCAGGGGTGATTTTCATACGTTTATTTTTGACAGAAGAGAGAATAAAAATCTCATTACCATCCTCTGATGTAACAACCTTCATATTTGTATAAAACAAATATACAAGGTGAGGGTAGTAAGAGGGTTGGTTTACAAGAGACAATAGATCAAATAACCCACATTTCTCAAACAATGAGGCTAGAAGGAACCTATCTAAATCAGGAAAATTCACAAACCTACCCGGAAAAAAGATAATGGAACAAATAATGTACCATTTATCAATGAGATTTGGACTTCTCAAAAATTGAAGATAGTCTCTAGATGATTGTCATTTCTCTACATTAGAGGAACGGGATCTTTTGGGGGCCATTAAAAAACTTCAAAAACAGAGAGAAGGAAAAAGTTTAAGGAAGTTATACCAACAAGGAGACACCAAAAGAAACACAGAACTCTAATAGATCCTCTGAGAAGCACTGGAGATGGAGATAGGGCTTAGATTTGGGGCTTCAAAGCTCGAAATCGCCAGGCAGCAAACAACAGTAGCCAACTGGAGAGAGAGAAAGATTGAAGGTAAAAGTGAAAGAAAGGAGTAAAAGTGTAGGGTTTTTACTCAAGAGAGATGGTTGAGATTAAAATAAAAGGGTATCAACGGCTCGGATTGGTCAAAGGTAAAGAGTCGCCTCAAAATATGTGTCAAAATTTTAAATTTGACGAAACCTGATTCGCGACAGTTGACTGATATGTAGGACAGTCGACTTAGTCGAGAGCAAAATAAAGAAACAAAAAATAGCACAAATACAACTGGAGGTCGACTGGATTACTATTCACAATCGACTATTCAGAGCATAAAACTCAGGAAAATATATATGACTAAAAGTAGTTGGTCAGTCGACTGAAATAAGGTCTTAAGTCGACTTACCAGAGTTAAAATCTCAAGAAACATCAGAAAAAACTACAAATTCCTAGTTCTCTTCTTAAAGTGATAAATGTGTCTTCCTTAAGTGGTTTAGTAAAGATGTCAGCTATCTGTTTATCAGTAGAAATAAAGTCTAAAGAAATGTCTCCCTTTAAAACATGATCACGTAGAAAATGATGTATAATATCAATGTGTTTCATACGTGAATGTTGAACCGGATTTTTAGATAAGTTAATGGCACTGGTATTATCACACATTATAGCAGGCTTTGAAAAAGAAATACCATAGTCTAATAGGATTTGTTTCATTCGCAAAATTTGGGCAAATGCCAAACTTGCAGCGATATATTCGGCTTCTATAGTTGATAGAGATACGAAATGTTGCTTCTTACTGCACCAAGATAGTAGGGAATGTCCCAAAAAGTGACATGTTCCACTAGTGCTCTTGCGGTCAGTTTTACTACCGTCAAAATCCGCATCGCTATAAGACATAAGTTGAAAGTTATCGATGTGTGGATAAAATAGACTATAATCAGGCGTGCCTTTAATATATCTTAAAATGCGTTTCACAGCTTTTAAGTGAGACTCTTTAGGACTCGACTGATATCTAGCACACAAACATACACTAAATATAATGTCGGGTCTACTAGCAGTTATATATAAGAGTGAGCCAATCATACCTCGATAGAGTTTTTGATCGACACTCTTACCTAATTCATCTTTGTCGAGGGTAGTGGTAGTAGCCATAGGTGTGGTCTTACTACTCGTGCTATCCATGCCAAACCGTTTGAGTAATTCCTTAGCATATTTTCCTTGATTAATAAATATGCAATAGGAGACTGTTTAATTTGCAGTCAAAGGAAATAGTTGAGTTCACCCATGTGACTCATCTCAAACTCGTTTTTCATGGTGTTAGCAAACTCTTGACAGAAATTACTATTAGTAGAACCAAAAATTATGTCATCTACATTTATTTGTATGATCAGAATATATGTCTCTATTCTCCTAATAAACAGGGTAGTATCTACTTTACCTATTTCAAAACCCATTTCTAAAAGAAAAGTCTTCAATCGATCATACCAAGCACGTGGTGCTTGTTTAAGACCATATAAAGACTTTTTCAATTTAAAAACATGGTTTGGGAATTGTTCATGTTCGAAACCAGGTGGTTGCTTAACATAAACATCTTCCTTTATAAACCCATTTAGGAAAGCACTTTTTACGTCCATTTGAAAGAGTGTAAAATTCATGAAACAAGCAAAAGATAATAAAATATGAATGGATTCTAGTCTAGCAACAAGAGCATATGTTTCATCAAAATCTATGCCTTCTTCTTGATTATATCCTTGAGCAACTAACCTAGCTTTGTTCCTAACGACTTGTCCTGATTCATCTAACTTATTCTTGAATACCCATTTGGTACCAATTATAGTATGATCAGGAGGTCGTGGAACTAAATCCCATACATCATTCCTTATAAATTGGTTTAACTCATCTTGCATGGCATTCATCCAAAACTCATTCTCACAAGCTTCTTGTATATTCTTTGGTTCAAAATCCGACAAGAAAGCCATGTGAGAAATTATATTAGCATGAGATCTCGTCTGAATACCACGTGAAATGTCACCAATTATTAAGTCATAAAGATGATCTCTAACTTCAACAAAAGATTTTGGTAAAGTTGCAGACATCACAATAGGATCAGTCGACTTGACTTGTCCATCAGTCGACTAATTTACACCATTCGACTTGACTTCCTTGTCAGTCAACTTATCCGCAAGGGTAGTTTGCTCTAAAGATGTAATAACCTTATTTAAAAGTGATGAATCAGTTTCATCATCTTCAATTAATGTCGATGAAGGCAGAGATTCATCAAATGCAACATGCATGGATTCTTCAATAGTCAATGTTGACTTGTTGAAGATCCTATATGCCTTACTCCTATTTGAGTATCCTATAAAGATACCCTCATTAGATCTAGGATCAAACTTATCTAAATTATCTTTAGTGATCAGAATAAAACATTTACATCCAAATATCTTAAAGTAAGAGACCTTAGGAATTCTATCAAAAATAGTTCATAACATGTTTTCTTTAGCTTAGGCCTAATCAAAATTCTATTTAAAACATAACAAGCTATAGCAACGGCTTCAGCCCAATACTTAGGTAAATTGCTTTCAACAAGCATGGTATGTGCACATTATTGCAAAGTCCTATTCTTCCTTTCAACCACTTCATTTTGTGGTGAAGCTCTAGGAAATGCAAACGAGTGAGTTATACCATTCTTGTTGCAATATTCTACAAACATTTCATTTTCAAATTCTCCACCATGATCTGTAACACCCCGAATTCCAAAATACAACTGAATTCGAGATTCCACGGGATCTTTACACTTCTTTCGTACAATTTTACAAGGAATTTAAAACTTTTCACTTTACATCGGAGTTACATAGAATCTTTACACTTTACATTTTACAGCGGAAGCAATTTACAACATTTATATAAAAGTACAACAATATTTGAATGATCTTTAAGCATCAGTTCTCCTTTAATCTTTATCAGGCCATTTTCCCTGCATACAAAACTGTGGGTACGTCAGTTTATTCAACCGACGAAAATTATACACGGCCATCCTCTCTATGCCGGAAATAGTATAACGATTCTCATTTCTTGACAAAATCACAAACTTGTTCACAAAAACAAAGCTAAAGGGACTATCCTATTGATGTCGTGTCGTGTTGTGCACTTAGTCCTTAATGCAGTTGTTATATTATATGACACTAATGCGCACTTGTTCGGATTCTATGCATCCCATACTACATAGGTCCGAGGGCAAGCCCTTAATCGTACTTCATCTTATAGGGTTCAATCCTTCGCCATGACTTAAACTACTATGGTAACTACGGTAAGTATCCTAGATATTCTATGATCTACGAGCCCATGTCCAGGCAGTCTGGAGGGAAATCCCACGCACTGACATGACGCATCAACCAGGCAAACTATGGACAATTCAATATCTGCCATGGAACAATGGCACCACCCGTAGCCACCAAAACACCCCACAAGCGTCGCCACCGGGACGATAATTCTGGAGTAGTGCTCACGCCATGTCATGATGCATCAAGCAGACAGTCTGTGAATCACTCTCACACCGCCAATCCGATGGCCCTCATACTCGTGTTTTTCTCTTACTCACATCTTCACTATGTGTCTAATCCTTAGTTTATTAGAATCATGAACAAAATCAATTCTCTAGAGTTAGCCTTTACACTATACCGGTCTTAATTCTTTATTCAACGCGACCCAAATCTTGGCCTTTTCATTTCAAATTTCATTTCAATTTATTTCTTTTTCAATGCTGGTATGATGCTTAGCTACACTCTAGTTCTCAATTTCAATTCACAATTGCACAAGAACTGGGCCTTTCAAGCTCGTAAGTTCATTTTTTTTCATGATTACACCAGACTTTCCTTTTTCATGTTTATAGTATTCATAGTCATAAAACTTTTCATAAATTCAGCAGAATATTTGACTTCACTTCATATACAATTCATGCAAAGGTAAATAAAAATTCACTTTTCTAATCCGTCACATCCAATCTCCATCAAATCTCTTTCAAACAATATATATATATATATATATATATATATATATATATTCATTTTTATCACGAGACAGAAATAAAAATCTGAGACGTCAAAATAATCTGGACAGTCGACTCTCAAAACATAGCCACTCGACTGTTCATTAAGAATTTAAAAGACTCCGGAAAAATGGTCGGGACAGTCGACTGCTAAACTTGATCAGTCGGCTGTTCAAAGAAAAGAATTAAAACTCGAAGGATTCAGGGCAGTCGACTATTACTCAGACCAGTCGGCTGTTCTGCAGGATTTTAACTCGAAGAATTCAATAACCAGGTCAGTCGACTAACTACACCTATCCGGTCGACTGATCAGTAACAAAACTTGAAATATAGAATCGTTTCTTCTTTCCTTTCGATTAATACACAACATTTTAGTTTAGACTACAATATGTTCATTTCTCGAAACTAACCTGCAACTTTATTTGACTACCCTCGCAACATGCATAGTTTACTAAACAATGTAGGGATTCTTACGACTAGTATTTTCCACACAACCACGACTTCAAAAAAAGTATTTTTTCCCATAATAATCATTTTTCTACAGAGATAAACATTTATTTCAATTTAGCATGCTAGATAAAAATCAAGAATAACATAACATTAGTCATATCATTCCATTAAGTTCACCCATTCATTTTATACAATTTCACTTGTGTTTCATTTTCACTTTAATCATCATATTAACAAGGAGCAATACTTTCACTTATTTATTCTTGCATAATTAGCACAAGACCTAGCTTGGTATCTAAATTAGAAGTCATGAGAAACACCCACCTTTTTGAAGAAACACGAATAGAAAGCTCCTAGAAAATCATTTAGAATGCACGAATAGATCCTTCTCCTCCTAGGTGTAGCAAAACCGAACCTCTCCTAGTGTGATTCCCGAAACTCTCAATCTTTTCTCACTCTAATTCTTTTCTCTCTTTAATAAATTTTCTAATGCACTAAGATGAGAAGAAACTATGGGGTATTTATACATAATTTTGGGTAGATTGAATGGTTAGGATTTGATCAGCTAGTTAGGGATTAAAGGCTAGGATGAGTTTGGAAGTTGACATAACCACCCATGACTTGAGAAACTACCTCACCACTACTCCCATCTCTCCCTCTCTCTTGGATCCAATCCGGCCTAATAGAAAAAGTGTGCAATGCACACCCTATTGCATGCACGTGCCACCCTAGTGTCCCCATTCTTAAGTTGTTCATGAACTAATTTATTAATTGTCTATCATTGAGTCTACACTACAAGTCACCATAATTAAAAGTGAATTAAACTAAATGGGTTTACTATTTGGGCCAAAAATCATGGGCCCAAGGAGAAATACTTAAATTAATTATAATGGGCTAGAATTAGGCCTAGGATGTTCTTTAGGCTTTAAAATAACTCTTGTAGGAAACAAAGAGAATAATCAGTCTATTAGGCTATGAAGAAAAATATTGGAATGTAGAAAAACATATGAAATTATGTATGCAAAAATACATACGGTCTCAAATCTTCATAAAATGAAATATATACGAATATTTATATATATAATAGATCGGGATGTTACATGATCACTTTTAATAGTGACTATGGTTAGAGACTTTTGATTTTCATTTCGTTTACAAAAATTAGCAAATTCTACAAAAGCATCATTCTTATGTTTTAAAAAGAAAGTCCAAGTGAATCATGAAAAATCGTCTACTAAAACAAATACATACCTACTTCTATTTAAAGAAGCAACTCTAGTAGAGCCAATTAAATCCATGTGCATTAATTCGAGTGGCCTACTAGTAGAAATTACTTCTTTTGTTTTAAAAGTAGATTTAATTTGTTTACCTAGTTGACATGCATCACATAACTTATCCTTTTTATAGGATAGTCTTGGCAGCCCTTTAACTAGGTTGTACTTAGACAATTTAGCGAGAGTTTTCATGTTCACATAGCCAAGAATCATTATTAGAAGCTACTAAGCAGAAATCATTCGAAAAATCATAAAACTTTAAACACAATTCATAAATGTTATTTTTCCTACATCCTTCAAAAATTATATTTTGCATGGTAGAGTCATAAATTAAATATGCATCTTTTTCAAACATGATTTTGCAACCTTTATCACATAGTTGGCTAATACTTAACAAGTTATGCTTAAGTCCACTAAGTAGAAAAACATCTTCTATTAACGGGTTAGTGTACTTACCGACCATGCCTATTCCAATGACATTCCCTTTATTGTTGTCACCAAATGTGACTGTTCCTCCATCAATCTCTACTACTATAATGGGAGAAGGTCTTTGTCCATAACCCAACCCGTGCAGCGCACGTGCAGGTAAATTTTTTTTGGGCCTTTTCATTCCCCAAATTTTTCCCCACGTGCACAGCACGTGTATAATACTAGTGTCTTGAATGGAAGATAGCAGGTTGGCATGACCAGTCATGTGCTTTGAGCATCCACTATCAAGTATCCAACAATCTCTTTTAGGTACCAATAAAATATTCAATGTGAATATGGTACCCTTTTCATTGGGTCCAAAAGAGATTAGTTTGTGCGAAACCAAACCCAAATAGAGTTTGATTTTCCACCAAAAGCATAAATATAATTAACAGAATTACATACATAAAGAATGTATGAATTAATGTAAGTAGTTCTATCTTTCAAACTCAGGTTGACTGGAACCCATATATTTTTGCTCTGTCCAGTAGACTTTATGTTACCTTTCAGTTGACTGTTCCTTAAATTTGGTCGACTGGGAGGTAGATTAGGTCGACTTATCTGAGGTTTTCGTTTCTTTGAATGAAACTCAGAACCTCTGGACAGGCGACTGATAATTGGGTTCAGTCGACTGGTCTGAAATATAGACTTACTTTTATCATTAAAACTTACAGTTTTAGATTTTTCAAAAAACTCATACAGTTTATTCTTAACACTAGAAATAGGTACAGGTTTATTTATACTAGTGTTTTTTAGAAACATGAGGTTTTTCAAGAGACTTTTGAAAACAAAGTCCAAACCTTTTATTGGATTGCACTTGATTTTGGAGAACATCATTTAAATTCTTCTTTCCTTTATTAAATTTAGATACATTCTTGGATATCTCCTCATAATTTTTCTTTAGAGACACAAGATCTATATCTGAACTAGAAAGACGAGAATTTAAAGATTTCACCTCTTTATCAAGGTTAAGATTCTCTTGAGAAAGTGTTTGATTTACTTTCTCCAAGTCCTTAACTCTAATTTTTTCTTTCTTAAGTTCTTGAAAAATCTCGTTGAAAGCATCGAGTAAATCATTAGAATCATAATCATCACTGACTTGATTTTGAGACGCCATAAAGCAAACGTTAGCAACCTCATTTGTCTCTTCGTTTTCTTCTTCCGATGAAGAGTCGTTGTCGTCCCAAGTTGCTTGGTACGCTTTTTTGTTCTTTATGAACTTGTTCTTTGTGTATTTGTCCTTCTTGAAGTTGGATGCCTTTCCTTTAGACTTCGCGTTCTCTAGTGGGCAATCCTTCTTCATGTGTCCTGTTTTGTTACACCTGAAACAAGTTAGAGGTTCATTAGATTCCTTAGATTTTGAATTAAACTTACCTTTCCTTAGGAACTTTTTGAACTTTCTCGTGAACAAGACTATCTCTTCCTCTTCTTCTTCTTCTTCATCCTCGGAGTCCGACATGGCTTTGAATGCTAGTGTCTTCTTCTTTGATTGTTGTGGTTCAAGATCCTTCTTGCACTCTTCAAATTTAACTTCATACGCCATGAGATTTTCCACAAGATTCTCAAGAGAAAGTTGTGTTAAATCATTGGCCTCTTCTATGGCGGTGGTCTTCTTCTACCATTCGGGGGTTAGTGCACGAAGGACCTTCCTCACCATTTCAGTTTGAGTGTACGTCTTCCCAAGCGCCATAAGTGAATTTGTGATGTCCGTGAATCTTGTAACCATCTCAGACACATTCTCGTTCTCCTTCATGCGGAACATTTCGAACATGTGAACAAGAACAGATTTTTTAGATTCTTTTACTTTATTTGTTCCTTCACGAGTTACCTCGAGTGTGTGCCAAATTTAATGTGTGGTTGTTGCATTGGACACACAGTTGAACTCCTCCTTTGTAAGGGCACAAAATAGCGCGTTCATCGCCTTTGCATTGTTCATTGTTCATTGTTTGGTTCTTCATGTCGTCGTTCCATTGTGCATATGGAATGGTAGAAGCGGTGTACTCGGTCTCCGTCATGTTCCATATCTCATAGTTGATGGACTGAAGGTAGATTCTACACTTCCAATAGCTGTAATTGGTTCCATCGAAGAAGGGTGGCCTTTGTGTAGATTGGCCTTCATGGTATTGATTTGCATTAGAAGTAGTTGCCATTGCACTCAACCAGGCTCTAATACCAAGTGTTGGATCCTGTAGGCAAGGCAAAAAACACTAGAGGGGGGTGAATAGTGCTTTAGAACCTTGTAGAGCTTGATCAATTTGCTTTGAGCTTGTTTGAACTGAACATTTTGCCTTTTTGCACATCCTGTAATATATAAGAAATAGGACAACAACTTTGCATTGTGTTGTAATCATCAAAATCAAGAATCAACAATAACTTGCTGAGCCTTTCGAGCGTCTTCTATCAAGGTGTCTGCGATCTTCTAAGTTGAGAGCATCAGACCACCTACATAAAATTTTGTAGGAGTCCAAGTGGGTTTTGATCCTGCATTAATATTAATTCTTTCTTACCCGAACAAAGTTAATGTCCCCTTTTAATGAACAGTTATACGAAATGTGTCCTAATCTACAGCAGTAACGACATGTGATACGATTGTCTTGAGTCATGCACACTTGCATGGTTTTGAGTTGGTTTATGATTATGTTGGTGATTTTGCAAGTGTGTATGACATAATGATTTAAATTTTTGATGGTGTATTGGCTCTTCGTAACCAAGCCCTCGATTATCATGATAGGATCTTGAATTTTTTGTAATAAGGTAACTGGGCCCTTCAATTTTTTCCACAATTTTTCTAGCTCAGCTACTCTTTTAAATAGTCTTTTCCTAGTAATCTCATCGTCTTTTGTATTCCAACGAAGAGTGTTTAGTGTAGCATCAAGAATCCTATTTTGTTCAAGAGCTTCATTATATCCTTCCACTACCTCATCAAATTTCCTTTTGCACTCTTTTAAGTCATCTGTGAGTTTGGGGATATAAACAGATTTCTCATGAATTTCTCTTAAGTGATCATCATGTGTTGCTAAGGACTCTCAAATTTGTTGTTTTAAACGTTAATTTTCCTGTAGCAATACATCATGATCTTTTCTAAATGACTCGAAATTATCCAAGATCAAGGCATTCTTATGTTTCAGTTTTTGATTTTTTGAAATACAAGAGTCATGTGTTTCATTTGGAATTTGTTTATATTTCCTAAGTTCACGACTTAGTTTCTTAGCATAGTCTTTTAAACCATTACACATGTCTACTAGCTCATCATAAGTGGGTTCTTCGATTACCTCTTATTGAGATGGTGATTGCACCTCACCATTCCCAAGAGCCATTAAGCCGACGTCATCGTCGCCTTGCTCTCCCTCACTTGAATCAGAGTCTAACCATGTTGCCTTCAGTGCCTTCTTTTTCAGACCTGGGTTTGAGCGGTAGTAGTCCCTATTCCTGTCTTGTGAGATGGAAAATTTGCACGGATGTGTCCAGGCTTCTTGCACTTATAGCACACATCATCTTTATCTTTCTCCCTTTCTCCTTGGTACCTGCCATATTTTTAATGTTTGAGATACTTACGAAATTGCTTGGTCAATAGGGCAATGTCCTCGTCTGTCTCCTCACGGTCTGAATCTGTTTTTGATGGACGGGATTTTTCTGCTTTTAGTGCAATGGTTTTATCTTCGGTTTTTGGTTCAATCTTCAACTTCCCTTGGAATGTGTAGTATTCGAATCCCTTCTCTTCAAGGGTTCCCCTCATTGCAGCAGCCTTTACATCCCACTTTGGCATGAGACAGCTTATGAGTTTTCTGACCTTTCGGTCATCATCCAACCCCTTACCTAAGCTCTCAAGTTCGTGGGCAATGATATCAAAACGGGCGAGCATTTCATTCACATTTTCCCCTGGCAACATGCGAAATACATCAAACTTATAAAAACATAAATTAACTTTAGCTTTTACCTCAGAAGCTGTTCCCTCATGCCGCTTCAGCATGTTGTTCAAGATCTCGTATGTTGTTTTACAGTTTCGCCCGCATCGCATTAGTTCTTCATATTCAACCCTGCATAAAGAACTGTCATGGCTTTGGAATTTGCTGTCTTGAGAGCCAGCTCCGCTTTTGTGAAAGCTGTCTTTCTGTCGCTGACTGGAATATCTGTTTTATTGATGCACACATTCCATACTTCTTCTCCAAACATCTGTAGAAAATGAGACATACGAACTTTCCAAACATCATAGCATTTTACATAAAAAAATGGTGAGCGTGTAAGGTTTGTCTCATTGGAGACGAATGGCTTTGATGAGTACAAGTTTTCGGGAGGAGGGATTTCGGCCATTGGACATTTTGCTTAAGCTTTTAAGCTTTTGATAAGCACCTCGCTCTGATACCACTGTAAATCACCCTGGGGGGTGAATAGGGTGATTGGGCGGAATAAGAAAATAATTAAAATAATGTGCAGAGTAAATAAAAGAGTTAAGAAGAGCAAATGCAGATAGCACAAGTGACAAAGCGATGTAACGTGGTTCGACCCCCAGGTCAACGTCCACACCTCCTACTTGTAACAATTCTCTGCCACAAGCGTTCCACTATACTCAAAACCCTTGTACAGTGATTTTCGGATTCAGGCCGAGAGACCTATTACACCTACAGGACTTCTAACACAAGTCACGTCAATCTCACCGAAGTGGAAGAAAAGAAAAACTCAAGATCCTAAATGATCCTGACTGAAGAATACAAAAATTATCACACACACACTCAGATTGATTGTTGAAAGATTAGTTCAGAAGATTTTTCTCAGAAGTAATAGGTGAGGAATACTCAGTGGGTTCGGCCAGTTAAATAGAGTGGGAAGTGTATCAACAAAATTGAAAATGATACATTCCGAAAATGTGAACAGCGCAAAGTGCGATCGACCGCAATCTTGGTGCAGTCGACCGTTCATCTCTCTGACGTAAAGTAGAGAGATGAAGGGTCGACTGCTTGTTACGCAACTGAGAGTTGTAGTCGACTGCGATGCATTCGACCGTCATGAGGTGCGGTCTACCGGTATCGTGCTGTTCATACCGAATCCACTTTATATTCTTACAAAAAAACTAATCTTTCAATCAATCAATTTTACACAGATTTAAATCTCACAAATATAGAATGATCGCAGCTGGTCTTGATAGCTTTCTTGGACATTAATCAATCAACTTTTTTTTTTGATTATCTTCTTCTTTTGCTTGATTTCTCAATATTTCTTTATTACTTTTCTTCTTTGAATATTCTTGAATCTCTCTTGAATCTCTTATGGATATTATTTGATCCTGGAAATTTGAATAACTAAATTCAAACTTATTAGTATTTATAGACACGTTTTGTGCACACCAAACTAGGAGTTAACAACGTAATCATCGTAATTAATATAGATTAGTCAATAATACTTTAAAGCACACAAAGAAATTAAAAGCTTCCTTAAACTTGAATACACTATAAACACAAGGCACTACACATTTAAGAATTAATGAAAATAGACAAACGTACGTAACACAAAACTTAGATAGAAATATGAGTAAAAGAAAACTGTCTAAAGTAACAATAAGTTTAGTCAGTATAACAAATATTAAGCACCCCAAAGGTCGTTAAAACATTTGTATAAAACCATGAAATGCAAAATAGATATATGAACAGATCATAAAAAAAAATTACTGAGCAAATGACATCGTAAAAGATCATTATAGTAAGAAGATAATAAGGCCAAACATACAAAATAAGAAGCAAAAAGAAAAAGTTAAGAACATGAATAATGGCAAAAGTAAATAATAATAAAAGTAACACAAAGAATACAAACTTAAAGATGATAAAAATAATACATATACATATATAGAATAGTCAATCAAAGACACATCGAAATATCAACAAATTTAGCTAAGCCAAAATAATAATAATGATAATAGTAATAATCTGAAAAATAAAATAAAAACAAAAAACATGAGTGTCAAATTTTATTAAAAATACAAGTGTAATAGTATGAGTAATGATGTATATATAAAACACACAAAAAAAAAAAATCATTTGCAAAAGCAATATAATAACCATATACGCGATTTAAAATTAAATATATAGAATACTGATTAGTATATCCAAATTATTTGTAAATTAATATATATTTAAAACTAAAAGTTGGGTTATTAGAGTAGAAATTTCTTTGTTGTGGGTTCGCCTCATTGATGTCCAACTGTAGACCTGCCTCATTGACATCAAGTTGCAAGTTTGCCTCCACGACATCAGGTTGCAGGTTGCCGTTTGGATATTCGGTTGCAGTTTTTTTTCTTCATTTTTCCGACATCCAGTTGCAAGTTTGCATCTTATTGACATCTAGTTGCATATTTGCCTTCTCGACATCCGGTTGCAACAAAATGATGAACGGGATGATGTAATTCTCCACAAGTACAAGGATATTGGATGTTTAATTTAAGTATGATATTACGTTTTGAAATTCGTGATATAAAAATAGAAGCAAAAGCAGGTAGTTGAGTAGAAAGTCACACGATGGAATATTAAAATAGATGTATTGATTATAAACATCAAACATAAATAGTAGGAATTAGTAGTAGTGAAAAAATGATTTATAAAAGTAAGGAGAAAGACAGAATGAAATACATGCATAAGCTTAAATGTAATTGCGAATAAGAAATAACTATGTAGCATAAATAAGCACATGTCATAGAATATACAGTAAATAGCAGAAAGTATATGTAGTATGAAAATAACAAAGAGGGTAAAAATCATATTATTAAGGTAACAAGCGACTACAGGAAATTTTAGAAGTAAGAGCATAGAAATAAAATAAAGTAATACAATAAATAGCTATAAACAGTGAAAAGTAAATATAACAAAAGTAGTAAACAGTAAGTAATAATAAAGGTATTGAATATAAGGTGTAAAAACAAAATTGAAAACAAAAATTTCAATGTGCAGAGGTATATCGATCATATTTATATGAGTGAAAATATTACATTTAAGTTTAAATATAGTGAAAAATAAGACAACACAAAATAACGGAAAATATAGCATCGAAAAATCAAACTGCATATAAATGAATGTGAACTGAAATATAATAGGAATAATAATAAAAGCAACTAATAATTTAATAAGTATGAATTGAAACTAATTAATGAGTAATAGTAATAGCAGAATAAATGAGTAACCATAAAAGTACATAAAAATATGAAGGACAAAATTTTAAGAAAGAAAATAAAAATATAAAATATAAAAAAGAAGGGAAATGGTAGCCTACGTACAAAAAGCATAATATATTCAAAGCAACAATCGAAAGAAAACAAAATATAAGTAAATGATGTTAATTATAATGTAATTATTGTAGTATCCGAAAATCAAACATTACCCCATTCAAAACTATAACTGCAAACACCAATAGAAAAAGAAAAACTTTATTTGCCACATTCCAAACTTCAATATTAAAACTTGTTTCTATAAAACACAAAACTTATATAACAAATAGGCTAGAATTAGCAAAACATACTTTAAAATTATAATTAGATTTGTACAAAAAATAGATAAGTCAATAACTAATAAAATTATCCCAATTTAACGTCAATAATGACAAAAATAATTAAGCGGTAATTATAACAGCTGGAGAAAACAAATCATTCATCTTCTACTTATGCGAAAACAATCAACTCACTTACCATAAGGAAATTTTTAGTCGAACCAAGACATGCAAACAATTCAATTTTCACTACAAGCATTCATGATCAAAACAACAAACTCACATATCTAATATCCACCCTAATTACTGACACTCACACAACCAATGTCCACTCTAGGGGTGCGTTTGGCCTAGCTTTTTTTAGCTTTAAAGCTACTTCAGAAGGAGAAGTTAGAAAGTACAGCTTTGAAATTAAAAACTGAGGCTGTTTGGATAGTCAGCTTTTTTTTAAACTTTAAAGCTACTTTTAAGCTAGAAGTTGTTTGGCAAGATATCAATTAAAAGCTACTTTTATACAAACAGAAACACGTCACGTTCAGATGAAACTCCACCAAACAAAACTTGCACTGCCCGTCATTATTCAAATCTGAATATTTAAATATGTCCAAAAATTGCTTAATGTGTCCTTGATAAGAATAACATATATACAAGTGAATTTCAAATTTAGCAATGTGAGGCTGCTTCTCGACCATGCACGTGAATTTCAACTCTTTTAAACTCCTTATATCATGGAAGGAATAATCAAGAAAATTTTCTTAGTGGGATTAACTTCTTCATATACATAGTAGTAATTAACAAATTTACTGATCTCATTGAAAAATAGTTCAGCAAGTTGCTTATATTCGGAACTCTAAAAATTTTGGGCAAATTCAGAAAATGATTTGGAAAACTCTAGGGTATATATACAATGAATATCATATTCTGCTAATATTTGGTTGGATAAACTCCAAATAAAAAAGCATAAATATTATTAATTGTAAAAGAATAGGAATCAAAGTAATAACGAGGTCGATGGCGACGGTTGGGACCTCGGCGATCATGACGCGGCGGAGGGCGTTCGCCATGGACGCGTCGGTGGACGCGTCGGTGGAATGCAGC
This sequence comes from Hemerocallis citrina, assembly GCA_017893485.1. NCBI lineage: Eukaryota > Viridiplantae > Streptophyta > Magnoliopsida > Asparagales > Asphodelaceae > Hemerocallis > Hemerocallis citrina. Next base: position 81,807,638 of record CM030361.1, read on the forward strand.
TCGAACGCGGCGGAGGGCGTTCGCCATTTTGGGGGGATTTTTTGGGAAGTTAGGGTTTGAGAGTTTGGGGGATTTACGGCGGCGGCGAGGTTCGACGACGGCGGTGGTGGTTCGACGGCGGCGGCGAGGTTCGGCGAGGGAATGGAGGAAGGGGAAGAGGAAGGGGAAGGGGAAGGGGAATTTTTTTGATCTTTGGTTTTGGGTAAAAAAAAAGAAGAAAAGGAGAAGCCAGAAGCCAGAAGTAGATCTGGAGAGCTTCTTTTGGAGCTCCTTTTCTTAATAAAAAATAAGCTACTTCTACTTTTTTTGGGCTTTTCAAAATATGTGTTTGGCCCAGCTTCTCCTTCTAAAGGAGAAGCTAAGCTAATTTTAAGCTGGGCCAAACACTACCTAGGTACTCACACTTCTAATATCCACCATAATTTTGTTTCCCTATATTATGTCTAGTATTACTAATTGAAGTTTGCTCTTATACCAACTCTGTAGGGCCCTGAATTACCAATAAATAAAATTAGAAATATGTGACACAATTTTCAGAATCAACTTCAATTGTAATCATAAACAAAACAACCACATACAGGAAAAATTAAAACTTTTTATTACATCAATTCTTTTACAAAACTCAGCGGAATTTAAACACTTTAAATTACAATTCTTTTTACAACACAACGGTTTTAAAAGCACTATAAATAAAACTTTCTTTTTACAATCATTTCTTTTACAAAATATGCATAAACATTTAAATGTTCTAACACATGCTTCCAATTCCATGATAATGGTACCTAGCTATAAAACATAGAACCAGAGATATCCCTAACCCCCAAACTACAGGAGTCGGCCATAACGGTGTGAGTAATATTCAAAGAAAAGTACTTAAATGAAAACATAAAGAATAAAAATCATAATTCAAGAAGTGAAGCTAGGCTAAGTGTCAAGTGTAAGAAAACAAAGAAAGCATGTATAAAACATGTCAAGAAATCCACAATGCACCTGATGATTACTAATGCATAATTGTCGGATTCTATGCATCCCATTTTACATAGATTCGGTGCAAGCCCCTATCGTTCTCTACTTTATAGGGTTCAATTCCTCGCTATGCAACTAATCCTACTACAGTGATAGAAACAAGACCTATAATACTCTGCAAATAGGCCTACGTCCTAGTATCTACCCGCTAGACTAGCGCCATCGATGCGCAAGCATCATATAAGCATTGCTCTGACCCCAGAGAATCACTTCCATGCCATGGACCCCGCGAATAGGCCTGCCGACCATACGCGCAAATACACTGTACATTCTGCGAATAGGCCTGCCTATCATCGACGTGCGAATATACCGTAAGTTCCGTGAATAGGCTTGCCGACCATCGACACACGAACATACCAAAACCGTCTCACTTCTAGACATTCTGCGAATAGGCCTGCCGACTATTGACGCGCGAACATACTAGAGATACACAACAAAAGCACAGCCCCGGAATACATCCGTGCGACTGGAAACAGAGCCCATACTTACGTTTTCCAAGATCTATCACATCTCCACTAGTGCATGCCCTTATGTTTATTATGTTTAATTAATTAATTAGAACACAGTCTCTCTAGAGGTGATGTACCCAACCAGACTTAACACAATTAAACTAAGAACAAAGACCCCAACTGGTCAATTTCCACAAAATCTCATTTACCAGTATACAAGGGTCCCACTCAACCTCTAGAGTCTTACAAGGCACAACCCAAAGTATCATTAATAGTCTTTCTAGGGTCCACATCATAACCATAAGTCTCAAATCAAATCCCATCTTGGTTTTTATTATATAAAAATACTCTTCATTAATCACATTCCTTTTAATCAACCAATATTGCCATGAGAATTCGTTTATATGTATGGAAGCACATTTCATCGATGAAAATATAGATTTTTACAAAATCTGAAAGTTAAACAATTTCGTTACTCAAATTAGTACACTCTAAAATAAATATTAAATTATGGAAAAATTCCTTTAAATCCAGAACATAACAAGTAATCCATCATAAAAATATGGGCTCAAATAAATTAGTTTAAATGGTTGATATTCAATAAATTCTGAAAACTATATTTCATTCAAAAATATGAAAGTTACATGATTTCGTTTCTCAAAACAGTACGTTCTATAGTCGATATTAAATTCTGGAAAAATCAATTTAAATTCAGCACATAACGAGAAATTCACCATAAAAATCTGGACTCAAATAAATGAGTTTATAGGGTTGATATTCAATAAATTATGAAAACTAACTATTATTTTAAAAATTTGAAACTATGACAGTACAGTGGTAGAAATTGCATATTTTACAATCTATGAGTTGGATTGAGGGTCCGTCAGATGTTCTGGAAGCTAGACACAGTGAGTTACAATTTTTTTATAATAAGTTTTAGGTAATATCATCAGCAATTAAGTCGAAATGTCGTTCCAAACTGAAACCGACAGCAATCCAGACTGTATAGTGTCTTCGAAATCTCATCCATACTCGATCAAACCACTCATATATATTTGTTTAAACCCATATATAGATGCTTATATATGTATACTAGAGTCCCCCAAACATAGAGCAAAAAATCATGCTCGAAAACCACACAAAACACTATAAGAAACTATCGAGTATACCACGAATTTGTCTAACCGTATTCACATTAGGGGTTGTTATCCGAATTTGTCTACAATTCTTTGGAAAGCCAAAGCACCCCTGTAAGTTAAGGTTCCTTTGGCTTGTTCTTAATGATGCAATTCTAACTAGGAAAAACTGGCTAAAAGACAACCGAACATTGATACCATTTGTGGGTTTTGCTATGCACACACGGAATCGAAAAACCATTTGTTCCTTGAGTGCCCTAGGAGTAAAGCAGTTATGTCCGAAGTCCCGAGGGCCTCGGCACAACTGGTTATCCTCGAGTTTATGAAGACTTATGGATAGAGCCCAATCTAGCTAGTGAGAGACATGAGATGAAGGAAGCCTAATATATTGTCATCGCCGCCACTATATGAGTTTTATGGCTTGACAATAAGTTTTACTTTCGTGAGACTCATAATTATATTTCTAAAAATTTAACTCATATCATACATCTTATTTCATTATGGACCACAAGTGCGGCGGTAGGATCGAGAGGGATGATTGTCAGGTCAATCGAGGTGGAGGAGTGACAAGGAGGAGGTGTTGATTGGCCTCACTCTTTCTGCGCGGGGGGGGGGGGGGGGGGGGGGGGGGGGGGGGGGGGCATGTTTTGGATTCCCACTTTCCAGACTCTATTGGAGGAACCCATATTCTTATGTTGTACTTGCTTTGTTACTCTTTTTGTTTGGATGTACTTGTATTTGTCCCACCCTCTTATGTACTATGGAGGTACTATATTTTATTTCATAGTTGTATTTATTTTGTAATTGAGCCCAATACTATTTGTTTGTTTTGTTAACTCCTTATTAATGAAACATGGTGGTCATACTCTATTTTTCTTTATATATATAAAAATAATCCAGTTTGTAGGATGGTCGGTTGAAGGGCTGCCTCCGCCACAGCGATGCCCGAGAGCACCAAAGGTTCGACGGCCTTTATTTACGGAATCGCCCAATTTGGG